>JAULKM010079128.1:0-11663 GCA_032355605.1 Rubia tinctorum
TGGGACTCAAACTTATATAGAGAGCTAACACTCTCTCAACTTCCAATGTGGGACTTGGGTTGAACACACCCAACAGAAAATGCATTTCACGTGGTACAAAGATTTGTGTTGGTGCACAATGTACGTTACTTCAAAAACCAAGAATTAGATCAATTTAAAATTTTAATAATTATAGTAAATTTTAATAATTACGTTACATTTACATTTAGGGATCGTTTGGTTCAAACGGGGAAAGAGAAAGGAATCAGGAAAGGGAAAGGAAAAGAAATCAAATGAAATGAATAACCCTATTTTTTAAAATCTGTTTGGTTCAATTGTGGAAAAAAAATCAAATTCTTTCTCATTCCCTTTGTTACTGTTTGGTTCACACTAGGGAAACAAATAGTAATTTCTAACAATATTTATAAAATATCATACGTGAGTATAAATTATTTCACAATATCAAATCTGCTAAAAAATATAAAATTGTTTCATGAATTATTGTCATAACTAGTTCATATAAAACATTTAATATAAAATATGTAGTTCACCATCTTTAATTTATTAATATGTTGTATGTGATTTGAAAATATGAAAATCTATTTATAATTTTTCGTAAATATTTTATTTACATACTGTCATCTTTACATATTTTTTTAATTTCATATCACATGTGACAAATTGATTTAAAAATATGAAGTTCATTTTATATAAAAATGTGCTAATAATGATGTTAACAAAATAAACCAATAATTTAATGGAATAACCAATGAGTTTATATCTAGAAATAAAATATTTATATCTAGAAACTATATTGTTACGACGAATTGAACAATATGATGTACGATAATATTCTTGTTTATAAATATATTTAAATATGCAGTTAAATATAGATAGATAATAGTGTTAAAAAATTAGAAGTGTAAATAGAGCAGTGACGGAGGGAGTACCATTGTTAAAATCAGTATTAATTAGATGGAATACGTTTTATTAATTTTACAAAAAAATACTTCAAGTATTGAATAAAAGAAGACACTTCTCATCAATTTTTCAACGAAACTGCAAACATTGAATTAACTAAATGAAGTGTAGTTTAGAAAAAACTAAATCTATCCCCACATTTAGTTTCACTCAATATTCTCACAATCTATTTATTTAAATAAATATAATCTGTAAAATACACAAAATTCATCCTCCTTCTCTAAACTCCAACACTATATAAACCTTAGGCGTTAAACAAAAACCACTGAATTTCACCGGAGAAATGGAACGGAACCCTCCATCCGATCAGAACCGTTCGGCGGCGCAGCCGCCTTCCTCCGCCGGTGCAATCCCGTTCTTCGCTACGGCGGCCCAACATTTCCATCCTTTCTTCCTCCCATTTTATCAGCCAAACCGCGTCCTGCCATTCCTATCGCCGCAGCAACTTCACGGAGGCGCCACGGGGGATTCGGCATCTTTCTTCCCCCAATTCTTGGCCGGTTTCCAGCCCTACGCCGGTGGTGGAATCGGCGAGGGATCCAGCAGAGGTGGCGGGGACCACCGCAGCCGCGCACGGAGGAGGAGGTGGCGACAGGTTCTGCTCCCGCCCCGCCGGCGGATTGACGGTGCAAGAAAGGCAACAAGAATCGGGACAGCCTTTTGAGTAAGCTGAAATGAATGCACCGATTTTATTTTAGTTTTCTTAAATTTTCCCCTTAAATGTGCAATTTATGACATCGCCCAATTAAATGGATTTGATTGGTTTAAATTCTAGAGTATGTCTCTTGAAAAATCGGTTTTTCATAAGTTATGTAAAAATCAGGGTTTAAAGTACAAATTAAATGAAATGAAGATAAAATTTTCACGTTGCATGAATCAGGCTATAACTTTATAACAATCGTATGTTGTATAATAAAATTTTAATATTGCAACTAAAATCTTTTACCTTTTATTATTCTAATTAAACTCTTATTTCCATATGAAAAGACGGGTTTTCCCAAGACTTATCTATAATTATTTTTGGATGATCTGTGTAATTTAGGTTGATTTTTAACGGAGATTTTGCACAACTTATGACAAATTTTCAAAACATCTCCACAGTTTATTTACCGCGTGGTGCAATTTTGGCATATTTTATGCACAATTTATCCATCATTGTAGAATTTCTGCACAAAAATACAATTTTTTCCACAATTTTTCTATCATCGTGCAATTTTGGCACATTTTATGCATAATTTATCCATCATTGTACAATTTTTGCACAAAATACAGTTTGTACACATTTTATGCAAAGTTTTTCCATCACATAAATTTTTGCACGTTTTATGCACAATTGATCTATCATTGAACATTTTTTGCACAATGTATTATTTATCGTATGAATGCACAATTGATGCTCTTCAAAACTGTATTAAGCATAACTTGATTTTATACGTAAATTTAAAATGGAAACCTTTGTACTAGTATTTATGTTACTGAAATGTTTTGCTTTTCCATTTATTTTCTTTTTAGATCCATCATAAATTATCTTTAAATTCCCCCGCTATTGAATGAAGACCGTATTTTGTGTGTTGGGTGTTAGTGTGTTTTTATCCAATTGTATTTGACCCCAAGTTAAAAATTGACCCTTTTACATTTTTCTCTCCCGTTTTTTAGTTCTTGAAGTTCCTTTTAAAACTAGGGTTTGGCTGTTTTTGTGTGTGTAGGAAACCCTTAGCCGAAGAAAATGAGGGAACAACTGGATCTCAGACGGAGCAGCAAGCGGATTCCCGCTCTTTCGAGAGTTGGAAAGCGGTGCTTATGAGCAAACTCGAAACCATGTGCAAGAATGGTGCATTTGCGGCTCTTCCAGCTTCCGCCACACCACACGAGACAAATTCCGATGGTGGTTATGTTACCGAGGAGGAGGACATCAACAAAGAAGATGTTGTAGCAATCGCGGAGTGTATTGAAGTGGCGGTGAAACAGCTCATGGTGCACCAACACACTCTCCATGAGAAGTACATGGAGAAACTTGAAAAGATAGACCGCGAAAGGCGGGCTAGAGACGAAGAATGGAGGCAGGTGGAAGCGGAGATGACATATCATATGGCCACTTTCAGAGAGAAAGATAGGGCCATTGCTGAAGAACAAGAGGCCATCATTGTCTCCTATCTTGAAAAGATAACTGGACATACTGTTCAGCTGCCACCATGTTTTTCTCAGACTGGAGGTAGGACGATGGTGAGGTGGACAAGCTCATTGAGATAAGAGCCAGCTTAGAGTCAAGGTTTCGCAGGTCAGGTTATAAATTCTCATTGTGGGAAGAGGTCAGTGGGCTAATGGTAGCGGTCGGGTACCAGCGAACAACTATAAGGTGCAAGGAGAAGTGAGAGAATATCAACAAGTGCTTCAAGAGCCTGAAGAGGAACACATCGCCCAACAAACACCCGAAGAGAGCAAAAACGTGCCAGTATTATGAGAAGTTAGATCGATTGTACTCAAGGTCCTTCTCCGGTTGCTCCACATCGGATGTGAACGACAATTGTGGAACTAATCAGGCGGTTGTGGATGAGGAAGACGAAGGTGAAGAGTAATTAGTTAGGGTTTTTATAAGAATTATGAGGAAGATAAGGGGAAATGTAGGGAGGTTTAGTTTAATTTTCATGGATTAGACATGCATGCATTAGTATGTATAATCTCCCTTTGAGTACTTTTAAATATCTCCCTTATGTGGCTTTTAATTTGACTTGTATCTATGGAGTACAATCTTTGGTGAGATCACATATATAATGCTACTTAATTTTTGGTAAGTATAGCATAAACAATGGAGCACGTATAGAAAATCGTGATATTTGTAGTTCAATTTTAGATTATATTGTAATAATAATTATGGAATTTTTAGTTAGTATGAAAATGAAGAGCTAAATTTTAACGGCCACTCCCACTAAATTAGGCATATTTATTGGCTTTCTATGAGTGAATTATTTGTTGTCTCTCCTAACATCAATGGATAGATTTATTAGTGATCGTATTGGTTCAAGTATTGGAGTTTCTTCAGTAAAACAACACGATGTGATAGCAACTTTCTAAAACAAGAAAGTAAATAGATTCAAGTGATGAAATGATTCTAAAATTTCGGTCAACACTCAAATTAATGAGTTGACGTTAGAATAGTGAAAAAAATTATAATGACATATTTTGTCATAAAGTTAGAATTATTTTATAACTTGAACAGTAATGACATATTTAAAAGGTTGCAAACCTCATCCTGTAGTGAGATATTTTATGACTTGACCATTAGTGGCTAGTGACATATTCAAAAGGTTGCACCATAACCTCATCCAGCTCCCCGGACACTTAATATGTATTTTCAGCTTGAGAAACTCATTGGCTGGGTTTTGTTGAGCGCCATTACAACACTATCAGTATTAGATAACTCCAAATTTCCCCACATGTTGAATCTTGAGCTTCTTCCCAAGGTTGTGAGCGTAAGATGCCACTTCTTTATTTTCCTTCACATTCATATTTGGTATATTGCGCTTTGATTGTTCAATATTCGCCTTGTAAACGGCCGCCGTCGCTACCTCGGGATCGGGGTCAATCTCCTCCGCTTCATCGCCGGAGTACCCATCCGCTCCGTCGATTACTGCAGCACATGAGCGGCGAGAGGCGGAAAGAGAGGTGGATTTGCAGCGGAATTTGAAGGGCTTTTAGTTGGAGATGAGGAGTGAGACGAGCGGCATTGGTCGGAGGAGGAAATGGTGTCATGAGGGACGGTGGAGGAAGGCGATAAGTTATGCGAAACGCTTAAGTAGTTCACCAGCAATTAAGTGATGGCATTTTGTAAGAGAGAAGAAGAGGAATAAGTTTTGAGAGTCTAAGAGCATGCACAGTGATTTCTTAAAAGAAACAGTTGTAGAAGCCGAAAATGTCCACAGTGGTTGTTTCTAAAAACCGAAACTGATTCTTGGTTTCCAAATAAGAATCAGTTAAGAAATTGGGCGAATCCTACAACGTGCAAGATCTGGGGCCGCTCACGTGCAACCCTTTTTTTTGTTCCAGCCAGAGACATGTGGCAACCTGCCATTGCCCACTTGTCCCACTAATGGTTGGCCTTTTTTGTTTGATGGATGGACACGTGGCACCCTATGATTGGGCCAAGTGTCCCAACTTTTTTTAAAAATCTGATTTTTTAAATAAAATTTGTAAAATTTATTTAGAAATCTTTATTTAGTTTTTGAAAATTTTGGAAAAAAATACTCACAAAATATTTAATAATTTTTTAAAATTTTAAAAATGAAAATGTGTTATTAAATTTCACATTCAACTTATTTTTTGTGGACAAATTAAATTAAATTAAATGTTAATGGTAAAATTAAAGAATAGGATAGAGAAAATTAAGTGTGGTCTATGAATAGTAACAAATTGTTTCTTATCATTGTGGTGAAAAAAAGAGATTGTTTTTTAGAATAAAATGAAAGAAAGAGAATGAGAGAAATAATATATTTAATTTGTAAGAGTCGCTAGTGGATTCTACCATTCCACCTGGTCTAAAAATGAACGAAGAAGGCAAAGAGCCTTCGTTGAGTCAAAGCACGAAGAAAACACGTGAAATATCGATAACTGGCTACCGGCCTAAATCAGGCCCATGTAAACTTTTGCATGCTTTTAATCCATGTGAGATCTAACGAGGTGAAGAAACTACAATGTGAGATTATATGTTACAAATTTTGTGTGTTAAGGTGAGAGGTCAATCACATGTTGCCAAGTGTTTAAAAATTCAATCACTACTTAATATTCAACTATTTTAAAGAAAAAATTAGCAGAGTACCATCGCGCGTTACACGATATTATTAATAAAAATATTAGCATGTATATTTTGTGTTTTACATTTAAATTGAAAATAAATTTTATTTAAAATTTTAAAGTTTAATCATCTAAGAAATCTGTATGAGTTATGAAATGAATTAATTAATTTAGTTAGAAATCGTTAAATATTGAATACAATAAAAATAATTATTTTTACAATATTTCATTTAAATTCTTTAAAAAATTATGTTGAGATTAATTTTAAAATGTTATCATAATTATGTGTATCACATTGCAATAAATAAAAGTAAATATCAAATTACCTAAGTAGTCTCACTAATTAGTCCGATTGTGTGTTTTGGATTTTCTTTAGTGATATATCTATAGATATAGTATGAGATATTTATGGTTTTAAATATATGTTTAGAATTTATATATTTTAACAAGATATGATTGATTATATATAGTAAATAAATAAAATCAGTAACATATTATAATATTAGTATGTTATTTTTGGACAAATTTGGTTTAGGTTAGTCAAAATGACTTCAATATCCCCGGTTGACAGCACCAGGAAAATACTTTCTATTATATATGGTGCTTGGGATAAAACAAGGAGTCCGTCTCTTGAAAGACGATTTTTTCATAAGTCATGAAAAAACCAAGGTTTAAAGTGTAAATTAGAAGAAATGAAGATAATTTTTTTGAGTTGCATGAATTCGGGTTATAAACTTTATAACTATTGTACGTTGCATAATAAATTTATAATATTGCAACTAAGACCTTTTACCTTTTATTATTCTAATTAAACCTCGCATTTTCATAAACTTATGGAAAGTCGGTCTTTTCATAAGATTATGGAAAGACGGGGTTTTCCAAGATTTTCCCAAGATATTAATGGTCAAATAATTTTGTTAGTCAACTGTCAAAAATCAAAGTGTACAGGTTAAGATGAGACAGGTTAGTATAAAATCACGTCAAACCCACCGGAAATCTCACCCTAAATATGTGATTTCATTGATGGTAAGTAAATCTCGCATGAAGGAAATGGAAGATTAATCCATAAAATTCCTTAATTTATCTACAAAGTGTGCATTATTTTCACTTCTTAGATCATAAGTCATGTTCTCAACACCTTATTCACTTGTTGTACTACTTGAAAATATTAATCAAATTTACAACTTACAAAGTAGAGAAAACTGCATGTATAACCCTACCTAATTCACATAAGCGCAAATATAACCTTATGATAATTGAAAGTGCAAATATAGCCTTAAATAGTTAGTCTATGTTCAAATATAACCCTTTCGGTATATTTAGGTCGGAATATGGTGAAAAGTCTATTTTACCCCTCTAAAAAACAAGATTTTTTTTTTACAATTTTGACCAAAAACATCCTAACCCTAATTGTTCTTCTCCTTCTTAGTAGACGCCTTTATTGAAACCTTGGGCTTTCTTTTTGTTACTCCGTCACCACCCCTTTTGTCCGCCACCCCCTTTGTTGCGCCACCTCGAGGAACTCTTGCCCAGAGCCGCAACATCAACCCGTCTTTTGAACATAGTGCTGGGATCGAGGAACAGAGCTGGGCAACCGTGGAACAGAGCCCTGAGATCGAGGATGATAAGTTATCACCACGTCGACCAGCAGTTTGAACCAAACACTGACCACCTCTTGAACACACATAGAGGCATGAGAATTTTCCCAACCTGGAATTGGGTATTGCGCTGACAATCGTTGAGCTCAAGTTCACAGAGCCCGGAGCTTTTGGGCTCACCGGAGAGACAAGAAATCCAATCGATGTGGTGGTGGGGGAGGTGACAACAACGGTGACGGTGGAGATGTGGTAGCAGCGCCGTCGTTAGCGGAGGTGCAGTGACTGCGGCGAAAGTGGTGGAGCAGTGACGGTGAAAGGGCATTTTTGTCTTTTAAATTTGTGTATTTGGTTGAAAGAGTATTTTGGTCATTTCCGGCCCATCCAATGACCAGAAATAGCCGGTCAAAGCCGAAATATCGTCTCTAGGGTTATATTTGTACCAAAAATTATTTTAGCGCTATATGCGCTCCTACTGAAAGTATATAAGATTATATTTGTATATAATCTACAATTTTAGATGATCAAATCGAAAACTGCAATTTTCAAAATAAAAAACGAAAAAAGAAAAGAAATTCAATAGAAACACCTACGGTATACTCCCTCCGTCCCGGCAGATTTGGCCGAAATACTGTACACACGGTATTCAATGATCATGTTTGACCATCAATAACTCTATCTACATATACCAATTCCGTATAAAAAGTAGATATTTAGAAAATATATGTTTTATGTATATTAATTTACATGATATATTAATTTTATATATATTAATTTATATTTATGGTCAAAGTTTGACAAATTTAACTTTGAAAATTTGACTTTGCCAATTCTGCTGGGACGGATGTGATTACACGTGTGCATGCAAACACATTTTTTTCGCGCTGTCCAAATTAAGTGAGGGAATTCGTTTAAAAAAGAAAAAAGAAAAAAACGCACACAAACACACACAGCAAACCTCGTAGTTTTCGCCACCCCAAAATCTCCCGCGATTCTCCCAAATTCCGACCGATTTAGGATTTTCAGTCGATCAAATTCTTCCGTTCATAGCTGAATCAAATCGCCGTGGAGTTCGGATGTCTATACGGTTCAAATTCAGGAGCTCTGTCGACTTCGAGGAGGTGGAGACCGGCAGCCGGCCGTCCTTGACGGTGCGGGAGCTACGGCAGAAGGTCATCTGCAGGAAGAAGCTGAAGAACGTTTACCGCGACTTCGACCTCGTCTTCTTCGACGGGGAATCTGGTATAGGTAAGAAATCGCACAGATTATTTCTCAATTTGACCGCGTCATTTCCGCCGTTGTTCAATTGGAATTGATTTGCTTCTGTTTTTGTGGCGTTGTTTCTGTTTCTGAAGAGTACGATGAAGACAGTAAGGAAGTTCCGACTGGCTCGAGTGTTGTAATCAAGAGAGTTCCCGCAGGAACCGCACGAGGTCAAATGTAAGGGATCTGTTATTGTGTTCCTCAGTTTGCGATTAATCGTTTGTGTGCAGATCCTTTCCTATTTTTTCCCACTGTACTGATTCTCCTTACAGAGTCGTTGAAAACTGATATATGGGATGGGAAACTGATAAGTTATTTCCAATGTAACATATTTACTTAATTAGTTGGGAAGGAGCCTTAGAGAGTGTTTACTGGGTTAGAATTCACCATAGGAGAATAGCTGTTATAAGTTGATACCTGGATATAGTTATATGGTAATGAATTACTAATTTGGTTGCCCCTTTCCTTATATGCATAAAAGAGGCATATGCATGCGGATACCGAATTGACTGTGCTATTTGATGTCCTGCCTATTGAAATGAAACCATTGTTTTGCTGTTTTACTAGTAGAATTTCCAAGAATAGTCGTCTGAAATGGGTGGAGATGAACGGTGGAGTTTAATATTCTCTGATCATGTATATGGTGGTCGTTATTCTTAACTGTTTGTTGCTATATATTATACAATAACTTTGTGAGGAAATGGGCACATGACATCCTGAATAAACCACACGGCTGTGTTATGTTATGGTTGCTTCTGGCAACAATTTTCATTAAGTTCACGTGCTGCTAATTTAATTGCTACTGCATCCTTACAGAGGAATTGACTATGAAGTTCGCTTATGTGAGTGGATAGGATCGAACAGATACACAAATGATTGACGTATAATGGAAGGAACATGATAGGAACCACGTGGATAACGTGATGATAATTTAGTTGTCAATATTGTTGAAGCATAATGCTTGGCATTGATTAGGTTCTGGAGAATCTTGTTTTACGAACCTCCCTATCTGAGATAACCTATTAGTTGGGAACCAGCCTTAGAGAGCACTTATTAAGTTAGAATTCACAATAGTGGTTATACATTGATACCTAAGAATAATGATCTGTTTAGCTAATTTGGTCGCTCCTTTCCTTTTATGCATAAATGGGACTAACATGTGCAAGTGGAATTGATTGTGCTATTTAATATCACGCCTCTTGATTGGAAATCATCGTTTTGATTTTTCACCAGTAAAACTTTCAAGAATAGTCTGAAATGGTTAAAGGTTATGGGCACAGGTTTAATTTTTTTCTAGCCACATCCGTGTTAGCCCTTCTCTGAACTGTTTGTTGCTATCTACTAGTAATTAAATTGGCTGATAAATGGGAACACGTTATTCCAAATAAGCAACATGACTTCTTTTGTCTTACTGCACGGAGTTAGATATTATAGGTTTACTGCGTGCAATGATTTTCAACAAGTTCACGTGCTCTTAACTTAACTGCTACTGCATCCTTGTAAAAGAAATGGCTGTGAAATTTGTTTATGTGAGTGGATAGGACCAAACGGATACTTGGTGGTTGACATATATAGTTGCATTAGCACGATGGGATCTGTGTGGAAAACGTGACGGTAGCTTAATAGGGTAACTTTTGTTGGGGCTTACTGCCAGGCCCTCATTTAAGTGCATCTGTGATGAGACGATCTTGCTGATGGCTTCTAATCGACACACACATCTAGAACACGCTCATCATGCTTACAAGATGAGAAACTTGTCTGAGCAAATAACTACTGTATGAGGGGAAAAAAGTAATTTATGGAAGTTCGAAATATAAACCATTCCATTAGGTTATAGAGACTCTTGTTTTGGGAACCTCCCTATCGAATGAAACCTATTATAATCTTCTACCCTATATATTTCTTCCTATTTCTTTTGCTTGTACCAATTTTTTTACAAGTTATGTGATCAGTCATGTTTCATGTTATGGGAATCACCCCTGTCGCCTTCACTGCTCTGATGGCTCATAAATTTGTTTCTTTATTCTATCATTGTTTTGCTGCTAGCTCATTTTAATTGACATTTTCAGGGCACCAATCGATGCTCCTGGAAGTTTCAAGGCGACGGGCCTCTATCCTAAAAATTCAGCTGTGAGTTCCATTATTTCTTCCCCAACCTTTTCTTTTCTTCACCAAGTTCTTTTTACACAGTCATGATTAGACTGGCAAACGAAAGTTTCTTTCAGTTTGATCATTTTGATTATGTAGGACCTTTCTGAAAATGTTACTCTTGACACATCTCCTTTATGCTCGTTTAAACTAGTGTATCTGAGTACTCCATAAGTAGTTTTAACCACACCCTTGAAGGCGGTGAAGGTGTAGTTCAAGGCTTGAACTAGTTGCCGGCTGCCGCATGTTCCGACAATTTATTGCAATTTGCCTTGATATCTTTTTGTTTATTGTTGCACTTCTTAGAGTTCAACATTTGTTTTGTGGACAAGATACTTCCCAATTTATGTTGTTGATTAGATCTGGCTCGGCTTGTTGGTGTAAATATTAATGGTTCTTCTTCTTGCTTTGTAGAATGGCCCAATGGTGAAGATTGGCGATTTTGGTATCATGGCAATTACCGACTTTGATCTGGTAGATGAAGAAGATGCCATTGCAGCTGCTCTAAGGTACTTCAGGGTGTTCTCGTACAATACAGATCTTTTTGTATCCATGTTGATGCCTTCTAAGAAAAAGTTCATAATTTCATTCCCATGCACGAACATGATTTCGGCTCTCCATGCTTGGCTTTATAGAGTATATATGACTCTAAATATGCCTTCAAGATAAACTCACTTTTTTAATAGTATTAACTGGGCTATTTCTGGTGACGCAGGTCTGGTTTGTCTGATTCTCCGAAAGTTCAGGCAGGTGAGTGGACCACATCGCCCGGTTTGTTCAGTTGGAGATTGTATTAGGAACGTGCCTTTTCTGTTGTTCTTTGTCTTTGTCTTTCTCACATGTATGACTTCAATATTAAACTTAGGTGGTGGGAGGGAAGTCAATATTGCTGTTGAAACAAGAGCTGAA
>JAULKM010079147.1:0-11660 GCA_032355605.1 Rubia tinctorum
TGGGTACAAAAAATTTAGGTGGATATGGGTATGGAGGTACCATAACCCGTACCCAACCCGCCCCACTGCCATCCCTATATACCGTACTTCTGCTAGTACTCATGCACATAAATCTCCCACTGCTCCAATTCATATAGGTAGCTTTCCTCGCGTGCAATATCATTTTAATAATCAAGCGGTAGACGGTGTGGAGGAGGATTTAACAAAGGGACTCTGGGATGACGACATACCAGTTTCTACTCATATGGTTGTTCCTCGAAGCACATCTCGTACCATACACCCGCCCCCATGTGGAACAAGTGAAAAATTTTGCAGAGCGCGTCATTCGTGCCTTTCCTTGATATATTTGAAACGTGTTCATCGAATATTGTATCACTGATATATATATATATATATATATATATATATATATTTCTACCTATCCACATATGAATCAATTCATATTTTTGTTACTCCATTTTATGTTTATTATTATTATTATTATCATCTTCTAATTAAATAAACAAAGAATGCCTTTACTAATTTATTTTAGTTTGATTAAATTAATTATTATCTAGCAAAGTAGAAAATTTTAAAATTTGCATACAACTCTATTTTATTAATATATTTTTAATTTAAAAAAATTCAATACATCTTTAATAATATTTTTTCACAAATTCATTACTGGAAATGTTAGAATTATTCTGAAAAATACAAAATAGGGACGCATTCAAATATTGCTTTCTCTCCTTTATTTTTCGAATATTGCTTTAGAGGTAATAAAACATTGAGAACACTTTCTTTTCATTCTTTTATTTTGGCTTTATTTTAATATAGCAAATAGGAAGTCTAAAATTTAAAATAAAAGAAATAAAAGGAGGCACATTCAGCAAAAAGGAAAAGATAATAAAAAAATAAAAAAGAAAACAGTCCTCTCCATTTTTATTTTATTTTAATAACCATAAATTTGAGATCACGCATTCATCAAGGATTAAAAATAAATACATAATGTGTCTTCTTAATTCTCTTTTCCATTTCTTTTTCTACCATTATTATCTGCAGTCTTTAAAAAAACAATTTTCAAAAATAGATGAAGCATTCAGGGAATGCGTTCTCTCCATTTTTATTTTATTTTAATAACCATAATTTTGAGACCACGCATTCAGTAAGGATTAAAAATAAATAAATAAATAGAAGATGCATTCTCTGAATGTGTCTTTCCTACCGTTAACTGTAGCCATTTAAAAAAAATTGATGCATTTCCTATTTGTTTCCAGATTTAAATTGTACACTATTTGAATTCGGATCAGCAATTTTCAACCCAAAAAAATGGCTGGGCATTCAGGATATGTAGGTGAATCATTTTGCGGCGACATTCACTGTGCTCAGTAATGCTCTGAACATTGTTGTTTTGTTTGATAATAATAAGGAACATTGTTGACTTGCTGTCAAGTAGGCCTATTTGGTTGATTTATATTTAGATTTACTGTGAAACGGGGGGCTCCTTCCAGTATTGTGTCAAATGCGGGTTATAATTCATGATCAATTGTGTAAAGCTATGTGCAACTAGTCTATTTCGTATCTTCCACTAATAATTGCTTAATGAATGAAGTGCTTATATAACCCTCGGTTCTTTGTTATGTGCAAATATAACTCCGAGTTTTCGAAAGTGCGGCTATACCCAAAGTTATTGAAGTGAGCAGTTGTACCCAAAAAAATAAGGAGAAAAAAAGTAGGTAGTCGAGTATAAGTTTACATATTTTGGCCGACCATGGGTACACTTGCACTTTTGAAAATCAGCCATGGGTATACTAGCACTTTTGAAAAACTAAGAGTTATATTTGCACTTTCCAAAAAATTGGGGGTCATCTAAATATTTTACTCTTGCTTAATTGTTTTTTTTACAATTTTCAATAATTATGTATGACCATTAAAATTTCTGACTACATATAATAATTTTATATAACTAACGGAGTATCATTGCGCTTTGCGTGATATTATTAATTAAAATATTATAATTAAGTTTTTTGTACATGTTGTGTCTTACATTTAAATTGAAATAAAGAATTTTATTTAAAATTTTAAAGTTTACCCATCTAAGAAAAACTATATGAGATAGTTAGAAATCGTTAAATATTGAATACAATAAAAGTTGATTATTTTTAGAGAAAAGTGCATATATAACCCCTACATAATTCATATAATTGCAAATATAACTCTGTGATAATTTAAAGTGTAAATATAGCTTTAAATAGTTAGTGTATGTGCAAATATAATCCTTTCCGAGAGTTTGATCCTGGATTATGTTTAAAAAAATAAACTTACCCCTCTATAAAAAAAATACAAAATACAATGGAATTATCTTATACCCCTGAAGCCCCAACCTGCTCATCATGTCCATCTTCTCGAATCTGGTGAAGAAGAGCCCCCGGTCGTCGGCGGCGGAGGCAGGGGTTTGAAAACATGGGCACCCACCTTTTTGAAATTAAAGTTCGTGGTGGAGGCCCTGTTGGAGGCCACCCACCTTCTAGAGGCGTTGAAATTGAAGTAATCCATGGTCTAGCTCGAAAGCAAGCTCAACTGGCTTAAAATCTACTGCCATGGATTGAAATTTGGGCTTGAGGATTGCAACAAGGGAAGTAATTCAAACTCTAATATGTATCAGTTCACTGGAATGGGGCATGATTCAGGGAAAGTGATCGAGCATTTCTTGGTAGCGGTTTCCGATGCAAGATCCTAGGTGAGGCTTCTAGCCCGACCTTTAACGCTCCGGCTGGGGCAAATGGTTGGTAAAATCCACAACCGGATCTCGGTTTTTCTCCACCCATACGACATCAAAGTATCCCTATCAAACAATCCCAAGGGTTTAGTCATCTACCTCAAACTCCATCCTCAACCCAATTGAACGTTGCGAATGCAACTTGGAATCAAGATCAACAGAGGAAGTGATTTTGAAAATTGCAGTGGCATACATGGTGGAGCAGTGGCAGGGGTGGCGAGAGGTGGGTGGCGAGGGATGGTGATAGTGGTGGTGTTGGAGAAGTGGGGGTGGTGTCCATGAGTTGGTGGACTGGTGGCTAGCGGTAGGATGTGGGTGGCCGGAGGTGGTGGTTTTGGTCTCTGTGGGTAGTGGTCGTGGTGTTCAGCGGTGGGCGAAAGGGTATTTAAGTCTTTTAAGTTTTTGCTTAAGGATTAAAGGGCATTTTGATCATTTTCATTCGATCAATGGCCGAAAATTACCGGTCAATGCCGGAATATAGTCTTTAACCTTATATTTGCACTTATGTAAAGTAGTTAGGGTTATTTTTACACTAAAAATGAGTGATGATAGGGAGAGTGAAAATTCATAGTGAAACTCACAGTGAATAATGTGGATGTTAGTAAATGACTAAATCATTAATCAACTTCCTTAAGAGATGTGCAACTAATTAGGGTTACATTTGTCTTTTTAGTATTGCCACATCATTCCTATAAGTTTTCACTCTCTTTATCATTACTCCTAAAAAATATCTCAGGTTTATATGTGCACTTACTGAAATTATATAAGGTTATATTTGTATATCTCCCTTATTTTTAAATATTTCATTCAAATTATTTGTATGTTGAGATTCATTTTAAAAGTCTATCATAATTATAAGTATCTCAATGCAATAAATGAAAGTAAATAACAAATGACCTTTAGTCTCACTAATCAGTAATATATTCTAATATTTGTACAATTGATGATATATAGCAAAGAATTAAATCAGTATCATATTATAATATTAATATGTTATTTTTAGAAAACTTGGGTTTAGTTTAGTCAAAATAACTTTAATATCCCCGGTTGACAGAACCATCCAGAAAGCAAGCAATTTCTATTATATGATTCTTGGGAAAAGTTGATATTTAAAAAAATGAAAGATGAATCTAACAATATCTCACATGGTGTATTTATTATATAGAATAAAGTTCATTCATGCCCCGTGTTCTTTGTTTAGTGCACTGTATATAGTTTACAACTTGTATAAACTGTGAAACTCTTGGTTAGTTTTCCGCTACTAGTGATAGAATTTAGTCAGTTGTTGAATTGTTAGTTGGAAAGTTGTTAATTGATTCGGTTAAGATCGTAGCTATAAATATAGAGTTTTAGAATCAGCAGATTAAGTTAACAAAATCAATCATATAAATTTTTCTCCAATTACTTTCTTCTTTGCTTTTCTGTTTTCTGAAAATCCAAAGGCTCAATTTGAGCTCTATTCTTAGATTTGATACAAAATCTACATGGTATCAGAGCGACACCAGGTTGTCAATCACTGAATCTCTGATTAATTTCACGATCTTGAAACAATAAGCACTTCAGCAAATTCTGCATCTGCAAATTCTGGATCTGCAGCTCAGAAAGGAAAGAGAACTGCGTACGTTGCTGATGAGGACGACTTTGTCAAGATCAAGTTAGATGATCCAGTGATCTTCCAAACTTCTAACCATGGAAGCTTGACGATTGTCACAGAGAAGCTATTTGAGAGAAACAACTGACGTGGCGTCGTGTCATGATGGCGATGTTGAACTTAAGGAACAAACTAAAAAATTTTATAGGTGAGTTTTCCGAACCTGAGGAGGATTCTCCAATCTATGAAAACCGGGGAAGAGAAAATTCAACATTGCTCGCTTGGATTGTCAATTCGATGATTCCAGATATTGCTAGCATTTTTGCGTTTGCAACTGATAAAAAAAACTTTGGGAAGAAGACAAGGAAATTTTTGGAAAACCCAATGGACCTCTCTTATATCAATTGTAGAGAGATATGTACTCTATTAAGCAAAGGAATGATTCGGTGAATCAATTCTGTTCCAGATTGAAGAAACTATGAGATGAATTTGATATGTTAAGGCCAAGGAAGAGATGCATATGCTGTAAATGCAATTGCATCTGTGGATTTTATGTAGGTTTTTCTACAAATGAAAATTTAGATATGTTGCAGCAATTCCGGATGGGAGTAAATGAGGAGTACAGTGCTGTTAGAAATCAGGTTTTGAATATGGAGCCACTTCTTTCTACTAGCAAAATTTGTTCAATGATTGCAAAAACTAGAAAGGCAAAGGAGACTCGGATAAGCTATATGAATGTTGTGGATAATTCAGCTATGTTTGTTACGGCTGCAAACACTAGGAGTAACAATTCAGTAAGGCTCTCAAATGTGAGCATTGTCACATGAGTGGGCATGCAAATGACACCTGCTTCAAGATCCACGGGTATCCTGAGTGGTGGACTGAAGGGAAGAGAATTTCAAGTCTCAACCAAAATATGCTAATGCAATTTTAACTGGCCAAGGTGATACATGTGATCGGGAAACACCATTGGATATTGGGAATGGTACTATTGTTGGAGCTGATAATTTGGAGAGCATGTTGGCTAATGTGATGCGGATGCAGCAAGAGCTGGGAAAGTTGTTGAAAGAAAAAGGAAAGGGGATCAATGAGCATGTCAGCTTCACTCACTATGGTGATTTTTCAAGCAGCCTACTGACTCTTGTTGCTAATTGTGTTGTTTGTTCTAAGAATGGCATTTGGATACTTGACAGCGGAGTTTCTTCACTCATGTTCGGTAACCCTTCAATGTTTACATTCTTGAAGCCTACACAAAACCAAACACCTATTTACCTACCTGATCACTCAGTAGTGCTAGTGGATGTAATAGGTTCTGTGAAATTAAATGAACATATCACCAAATATGAATGTTTGAAAGTGAAAGCTTTCAAGTTTAATCTACTTTCAGTTAGGAAATTGATAAAGCAAGACTTCATTCATTTTTATTTTCTATCTGATGTGTCATGTGTGTTTTATTCAGGACCTCAAGACTAATTTAGTCATAGGGATTGCTGTTGAGAGGATTGTACATTTTGGAGAACAGGTCTTTTGATTCTGCAAATATAAATAGATATCTAAGAAAATACAAAGTTGATGTACCAGTTTCTTTATTTGTTAAAGCTTTTACTGATGAGGAGTTTAGAAATTTGCACAATAAGCTAGGGCATCCATCTAAAGTTGCATTCCAGCATTTAAATGTACCTGAAATGAATGATGATTGTGTAGTGTGTCCTCTTGCAAAACAAGTTAGAATTCCATTTCATAAATCTTCAATATCTACTGATAAAGCTTTTGAAATGATTCATCTCAATTTATGGGGTCATTATAAAATAAATATCATTAATTGATCTAACTATATCCTGACTGTGGTGGATGATTTTACTAGAACAACATGAATTTTTATGTTAAACTCCAAAATAAGTGTGCCTAAATAATCAAAAACTCTCTAGATATGATCAAGAATCAGTTTAAAGCCTCAGAAAATATTATAAGATCTGATAAGGATATGATTTTGTAAACAAAGAGTGTCGCGATATGTTTTCTAAAAATAGAATTTTACATCAGAAATCATGCTCTTATACACCCAAACAAAATTGGGTAGTTGAAAAAAAAAACAGAGGCATCTTTTACCGGTAGCAAGATATTTTATGTTTTAGTCAAGTTTTCCTTCAATGTTCTAGGGAGATTCTGTGTTGGTAGCTACTCGTGTTATAAATAGATTACCTACAGCTGTCTTAAATTGGAAATCACCTTATTAATGTTGCATGATAAATTCTCTGATCTGTCTTCTCTAAAGGTCTTTGGTTGTTTGTGTTATGATACAAATGTTTTACCATATAAAGACAAGTTTAGTTTCAGAAATTTTCCATGTATTTCTCTTGGATATCCAGTTAATCATAAAGCTTATAAATTGTTTGATTTGGTTAACAAGAAAGTGACTAGGGATGTGAATTTTAAAGAATCTATTTTCTCTTACGATCTAGGTTCTTTCCGCCGCCTTATTTGGAGATTATTACATCTCAATTTTACTCGGTCCGATACTACCACTGTTGTACATCAATTGAGCCAGTTTGTTCATTTGCCCACCTAGCATCAATGGCGGGGTGCTTTACACATAGCAATGTATCTCAAAGGTTGTCCTAATCACGGTTTTTTCTTTCCGGTTCAAACTAATCTCACCTTTTCAGCCTTTTGTGATATTGATTGGGCCACTTGCAGAGTAAATAGGCGTTCAGTTACGGGGGTATGTGCCTTCCTCCACTAATCTCTTATTTCTTGAAAATTCAAGAAGCAACACACAGTTTCTAGGTCATCGACTGAATTGGAATATAGGTGTATGGTTAGGGGTGTTCAACCGGTCGGTTTGTAAGTTAGGCGGTTAATCGGTTTCGGTTTTTATAGGTTTATAAAATTTTATAAAGAACCGAATAACCGACCGATAATGTTTCAATTTTACCGGTTTGGTTAGTATCGGTTCCGGATGATGTGTCGGTTATTACCGGTTACCATATATATCATTCATCTAAAATAAAAAATATAAATTCATATTAATATTGATTAATAGTTAGAGTCGCAAAACTTAGAATAAAAGGTAAGAAATTTAGAAATTGGATAATTGTGTTGCATATGAGTTGAATAATATTTTGAATTAATATTAAAATTGAATCCCTTCGACAATTGTGTTGGGCACAATTATAAATTACATCGACTTTTGTTTTCATGATTATTTGCTTTGGACATAATTATTATTTAAATATATATGAGCTATTAATATAGAGTTTAAAGAATAAGTTAAGAGTCTGTCTCTTGAAAGATGGTATTTCCATAAGCCATGAAAAAACCAAGATTTAAAGTGTAAATTTGAAGAAATAAAGAAAAAAATTCGGGTTGCATGAATCGGATTATAAACTTTATAACTACTACATGTTGCATAATAAATTTTTAATATTTCAACTAAAACTTTTTACCTTTTATTATTCTAATAAAACCCCGTCTTTCCATAAGCTTATGGAAAGACGGTCTTTCCCAAGACTTTGCCATAAGTTAATTTGGGTTATTAATTTAAAGTTTTCTTATTGGTTTATTATCAAGGCCCAAAGTTTAATGAATTAATTTTTTTGGTTGAAATTAATTTAATTAATTAATGTGCTATAAAATCTCATACAGGTTATCCGGTTAGACCGACTACCAAATAATAGAATCGACAAAGGAACCGATTAATTGACATAAGCGGATAACCATAACCGATATAAACCGATTAATCAATTAACTGGTAAACCAAATAAAATACCGATTCGGTTTTGATCGGTTATCAATTTTCCGATTTTTTTAACAGAGCTGAAATGAATGTCGCATAAATGAAATGGATATCTTTCTTGTTATGAGATTTCCATGTTCAATGTTCTTTACTTATTCCTCTTCATTGCGATAATATTGTTGCTCTTCAAATTACAGAAAACTTGGCCTTTCACGAACGGACTAAGAACATTGAGATCGATTGCCTCTTTGTTAGAGATGCTTACACTGTTGGTTTCATTGACACCTTGCATGTTTTCTCTCTTCATCAGTTAGCCGACAGTTTTACCAAGTTACTTCCATTCACTACGTTCCATACATTATCCAAAATGGGATTCTTCTTTCCTGCAGATGCTCCATGGAGGACGTAGAAGTTAGTCTGTTGTATATAGTCTGCAAATTGCTTAAACTGTGCAACTTGCATCAGCTGTTAAAAGTTGTTGGGTTGTTAGTTGACAAGTTGTTAATTGATTCGGTTAGGATAGTAGCTATAAATATGGGGTTGTGGAATCAGCAGATTAAGTTAACAAAATCAATTACACAAATTTTTTTCCAATCACTTTCTTCTTTGCTTTTTCGTTTTCTGAATATCCAAAAGCTCAATCTGAGCTTGTTCTTAGATTTGATACAAAATCTATACATATGCCTCCTAGTTTTTCTAAAATGTTTATATGTCCCTCCCAATTTTTCAAAAGTGCATATATAATTCTCCCATCTTTTAAGTGCACATATACCCCTATAGCCGGAGATCAGGGTTTGAAAAACTGAGAGGTATGTGTGCATAAACAAGGAACTGGGGTACATGTGCACTTTCAAAAACTGAGGGGTATATGTGCACTAAACAAGAAATTGGGGGGCATAAATGCAATTTACTCTGTTATATACTCCATATTAGTTGAAGTTTATTTTCAAAGTTTACAAATTTTGACTTTGAAAAAACATTTAAGCAAGTTTTAGTAGGACGAAGGGAGTATTGACTTTTACAATTGATAAATATAGAGTACGTCGTACCTAAAATCTGAATTTTCGTAACTACCCCCTCTACCCCATCCAAAGGATCCTACTTTCTTTTTCCGTATGTGACTATTTTCTTATTTGAATTGAAATTTGTGACTGAAATTTGTCCAGTTCATTTCAATCATCTGCCTTTGATTGAAACATGACATATCAACAGCATAAATATTTGTGCAAGAAGTTGATTCGGAGTATGAACCTGGAGAGAGGTGGTATCATTTTCATTTCTAGAAGTAGCTCTGGATAATGCATGATACATATCAATGCTTTTCATTGTCTGGTTTGACCATTAGCCTCGTGGCTCTTCTAGTGCTTGTATCCTTTATTGCATTTGAAATTGCACTTTCATGCTCTGCTTGTCCCGCTGATAGAGAATCAAAATGCATTTGGGAACTCACCATGTTGCTACCCCTCTACCTTAGAGTAAACAAAAGGCTACATCTTTGTTAATTACCGTAAGAGCATGTACAGTGAGAGTTTTACAGTGGATTGAATTAAAAATTTGAATCGAATAGGGACAATTTATTCCCACAGTGGAGGGCTGAATGCAGGTTGGACCAAGCCAACCCGCGGGACCAGGCTCCAAAATGGGAACCGTCACATTTCTGACGAAGTCAGAGAATCACGTGGCCTTCCGTCCCATTTCTTTTTTTAATCTGCTCCCAACTTTTAATTTTTTATTTTTTTTAATCTGATTTTTTTTGGAAAAATCTTGAAAAAAATTATAGAAAATTTGAAAATTTTCTTTAAAATTTCTGATTTTTGTTAAAATTTGAAATTAAAATTTGAATCTTTTTAAAAATCAAAATTACATTCTTTTCAAAAATATATATGTTATTTTTGTTTAATTATGATTCATAAAATAATTTTTAAAATTAAAATTAATTTTGGAAATGAAATTTGAAAAAATAAAATCCGATTCAATAATTATAGGTGTATTATTAAATTTTAATTTTCAATTTATTTTTAGTAAACTAATGTATTTAAATTAATTATTAAATGTATAATTACTGAGTAGGATAGAGAGAATCAAGTGGGGTCCATAGAGTAGTTTGGGAGTGGTTTCTAGCATTATGGAGAAAAAAATGAAATATTTTACTTGTGGTTTGAATTGATGAGATGGAGGAGAGAGATTGATTATTTAATTAACTGAAACCACAAGAGTGATTTGGGAGTGGTTTTACCACTGCACATGGTCTAATAGTCACACATTTTTTTTAGCCACAGAAGTTGTACATCCCCTACTATGAATTACTCCCGACACACGAAATAGGTCAGATGACTGCCTGTGAGCTCCCTATTTGGTTGATGAAAACCATATGGTTCAGAAATTCACCGCCGTTTAAAAAAAAACCAGTGACTTGAAAACGTTCTGTACAGCAGTAGCACCATACATGATTCGGCTGCACTACGTTGGATTTATGTGATATATGGATGCAGTTGTATGAAATAATTTCTCACAATGAAATACAGGAAAACTCGAGTTTCCCAACCGCAATGTCCGTGCATCCATAGCCATAAAATACGTCTTTACCTGTACAAGATCTCAAACTGGGGAACATTCGCATCAAAATATCATCGCACCCGTCAATTTACACAAGAATTTACAGATGTACAACGAAATTAAATAGGACAAAATTGTCAATGTGTCTTGCGTACATTTAACTCATACAACACTACCAGCTGGAATATATAACATGACTCATGTAGCTAGATTCTGAATTGAGATTTCCTTCAAAGAACCCGCTAATCTAGAAAACAACTTGAGATTATGACCGGTTTTATCCTGTGAGCCAAATGGTAGAGATGAAAAGAAATTAGAACTTCTGAGTTATGTCAAAGCAGCTTAATAGGGACTGAATTTATGCAAATCACAACCATTGACAAATTGATCAGGTGAAGAGACTAGAAGCAACTAAGCATCCTGCTACTGCAGTTCGAAATAGACGCCAAATACTGAACTACAGATCAGATGCATGTCAAGCTAATTATACAAAAAATTCAAGAGAAAAAGGAAACCTATATGCGATGGACCAAACTACCCTCCCCAGTACGTTTGGTTTGGTTCTGTTTGGCTATTGAGACATATAAAAGCACACGAGCCGAGCACCTGAGAGTAGGCTAGGTGCAGAGGCATGAGCCGAGCACACAACTCAATGGATATATAAAATCTCAATAAACCTTGTTTTCTAAAAGTCAGAAGACTCAGTACTAACAAAAATTAAAAAAAAAACAGAGAAACAAATAAAATACAGTAGGATAGAAAACAAAGAGCAAGGGGAAAAAGGACAGAGGATGTAAGTTGTGAATGTTATGTAATATGGTACAGCATATGAAAAGGATATAAATGCACACCTCCGATAGTGATTCAAGCCTTTCCAGAGTTGGAACTAACTTCTGGCAAAGGTTATTATTGATGTCCTCATGGGGGTCCACCTTTCTATCTTGTGTAATTCCTTTAACAGCTTGACTGGAACCACCCATGTATGAGCTGCATTGAAAATCATTACTCCACATGACCAC
>JAULKM010079158.1:0-27625 GCA_032355605.1 Rubia tinctorum
TGCCAAACTATCTACTTAGTTGTATTTAGTAAGCATATTGGGCTTAAAAATAGTATCTTTGAGAGGTACGACGACGATCTCCCAGGAACCATCGAGATAGGAATACAAAAATTATCCTCCCTTCTTTGTGGTATGTACAATGGCTTCTATCCATGGGTGTCTCTTGCCAGGGAGGGACTGTAAAGTGCAACAATAAGGACGTGGAAGTCTTTTGGTCAATTACTCTAAAGGCTCCTTGTATCCCAATTTTGCGGAGATGTTCATTGAAGATTTCTTGTTTGCAACAATGTAGAGAGTAGGGAAAATCCCCATGGGAGGCTTGGTAGGCCTACTTGCTCAGTACATAAAGCATGAACCTATGACTATCCTTGGATTTGCGGGAAAATGACGTATGAGGACGAGGTACACAATCGAGAAGTAGGTAGAAGCATTTATAGTCGCCACCACCTCTTTAAATGACCATTTCATATGGATTTATAATGGTGGGAAGGTATGAAACTTCATGGTTCTACAACAACCAGAGCGTACTACCATTGCAGGCAACACAACCGTGAAGAGTCTATTTCTTTCCCCAACTCGACCTACGAGAAAGGCTTCTTTGACACAGTATCAGCCCCAGATGTATACAAGGAAGATGAGAAAGTGTTGATCCTCACTAGAACACAACCAACACCAGCCACGCTACCAGTGGGCTTTTATGAGCAATTCCAAGTATTTGGGAAATAACTCTTGTGTTCGACCGTACAGATGCAAGAGGTGATCCACATGGTAGAGGGGAGAGCCATCAAATTGGTGAATTTAGTGTTAGACTTAATGCAATGGATGGGACCATGAGGAGTTGGGGAACAAGGCTATTGTCTATTGAGCAAGAGGTTCGAGAGGAGTTTGTTTTTGTGGATCAAAGGGCTGATGTCCAAGAGGAGTCCATGGAATAACTATTGGAGATAATGAAAGAGTCCACCTTTGAGGGCTTCCTCGACATTGTCCCTAATGAGAGGAAAGAGTTGAGGAAAGAAGAAATAAGGTGAACGCGCTAGATGAGGTGCGAGAGAGTGTGTTATTCGGGGTCTCATGAGTAAGTGTTTATTTATCACCTTGCTGTACTTATGTTTCAGGATCTTTTATGCATCGAGGAAAATGCAAGGTTTAAGTGCGGGGGAGGAAGTTGTAGACACTTAGGAATTTTAGCAATGGTTTCTTTGTGTTAGTTTATTCTCTTGTAGTGAGAAGCTCACTTTTGGAGCACTTTGTGTTACTTGAAAATAAAATAAAAATAAAATTATCCCGTTAAGTTGAAAACCCAAGAGGGCGACTTAGGAAAAGTTAGGAGGCCAAGATAGGTTAAAACCCAAAAGGTAAACCCAGGTAAAAAAGGTGTGGAAAAAATTGAGGTGTGAGGCTTGAAAGAAAATGAGATGCTAGGATGAAAACCCGAGACAGTCCCCGGGAAAAATGAGAGAGCAAGGTAAGATAGTTCTCCTGTTAAGTCTATTTGTTAGCTTATTTGGTAAAGTAAGATAGTTCTCATTATTCTTTGAAACTTGATACCTCATTCTTATTAATGGTTTGTTTGCTGGTTTAGAGCACCTTAGGTTTGACATGTGAGAGTGTAAGACATTCTTGTATCTTGGGGTTAGGGTAGTTCAAGGAATCAAATGTTGGATATTTTGGGAAATTTCATGCTTGATGTCTTCTTAGGTTTTTTACTTGTTCTTGTATACTTAAGGATGAGTAAAGATTTAAGTGTGGGGGATTTGATCAGATGTCAAATGCATGTTTTCTTAGAGAATTTAGCATTTGTTTCTAATGTTTTGTTGGTGGATAGTTAGAGATAAGTTGTTCACAATAGGGAGTTAGAACCATCATCTTTGGTTTACCTGTGTAAATTCTCTATTTTGTCAGATGATTGTGAACCTAGCAGGATTTAACTCTTGTGAGTATCTAGATCTCATTTTGCGAGCTTAAAATGTAGATTACTCATGAGTGAATTCCATACGGAAGGACCATTTTAGACAGAAGACCAATCGCAAGGTTGGGAGAAGAATGAAGACTATTAATTCTAAAATGTTAGAAGATTGAAGATTGTGAAAGAAGGAAGCCAAAGTCCAGAGGAAATCAAGAAGGCACAAACCTTGCAGTATTGTAAGATTTGTGTAAGCAGCCTCGTGCCCAGGGAAGCTCCCGGTCACATGTCGTGCTAATTAATATAGCTCGTACAATTAGGGAAGGAAACAAAGGCATCCAGGACACATGTCGTGCAATTTAGCATGACCCGTACAAGTAAAATGGTGTGGGACTTAACTCCACGACAGGGGTCGTGAAGACCCACTCGGCCCATGCAATCAGAGGCACTAAGACACCCTTCCAGTTTACGGTCAGTGCAGATGCGCATTGATCGTACCGCACTTTTAGTACAAAGAAGCACATATTGTGCACTTCTGGCAGCTAGGGTTTAAGAGTTTGACTTGTTGGGCATTAAGAGGCCTATTGTTTTTCTAAAAAATAGAGAGGGTAGCTGAACTTTTAATAGATTTAGGTTTACACTCTCTCTCTTCATTAGTATCACATTCCCATGGTATTTAATCCATTAAATGATATGGGTTTGATCTTAGTAGCTTAAATTTTATAATTTGGGGTTATTTGTAAGCATGATTTAACTTTAGATTTGTGATACTTTAAGATTTATGCCTTTTTATGTTTCTAAAATTTATTGTGCCTAATATGTGCTTTAACTTCTTATCATAATCTATGTATTTAATGTGATGAGGATGTACTCCTAGTTATATTCTTGTAAGATTTAGTGTTAGGCATTGAATTTTGCTTGGGAGTGTTGGGTTATCCAATTTTCTTGTAGCCTTGTGAGTACCATGGTGTAACACTATCCTTGTGAGTTACTGGGGAGGTAATAGGGTGATAATGGTAATTGGATTAGTCGTGCCTGATTTTTAGGCAGGTGTTGTTAAATATCCTAAATAGGGGCATCACGATTAATACTCAAGAGATAGGTTCCTACTTTGTGGAAACTAAGTGTTGGGATTTTTAACAATAGACCTTAGAGTTATCACAAGGTACTGATGTCTTCTTCCTTTTGAGGTATAGAATGGGTTTTCATGGTGGAGGTCCCGATAATCCATGCTACTACCGTGTCTAACACTTGCGATCTACACAAGACATTGTTTCTTTAAGCAGGGGCCAATTAGCCACGGTAGTGAGGGTTACAGGTGGTTAGTGGTACATGTGGAGGAGGTGAGATGTTAAGAAGGGGGCAGAACCAACATGGTGTGACAAACCGAGGGAGTTCCCGGTGAATTAACATCTCCACATCGTGTGATATATCACTAAATAGAATTATAGTTCTTTAATGTGGATAGAAGTATAGGATCAAATCATTTATGTCAATCATGTGATGCAAATACCCAGGACAAAGGCTACTTAATTATTATCATAATATTGTTTTAGTTATTACTCGTAGCTAGTAGTTCGATCCAAACACAAAACACCCCTTGTTTTATGCTTGCTATTCCCGACACACAATTGCAGTGACGCTCGATAGTGGACCATGGGACACTAACCCATAAACCCTAACATCTCTGTGGATGACACTTGGACTTACCACTTGCTACGTTATTGTAGTTTGGAGTGAGTACAAGAGCTACACTATAAATATCTATCTTTAATTTGTATGATCTGAGTTTTCTAACGACACTCGAGTCCCCACCACCTATTCCCTCTATATCATTGCCCTCCTTGATAGTTCATGGCATTCAACTCTTTAACATATCCTCTTGGACTTATGGGCAAGCGTCGATTGGGTGATCGAATTAACACACTCCACACTTCTTCACTTGTTAAATCATTCCCTTTATGAACTCTCGTATTATGGAAGAAAGATCTTGAACTTACTCCTATAATTTTGGGGTAGCGGTGTTCACCTCATCATTTGCTTTCAATCTTTACTAGGTACCAAATTGCCTCATCCCATTTTCCATTTCATAAAATATTGCCATAGCATCCTTCAGGCTCTTGTTATCTCTCGATCTATTACATCCAGCGTTGACTATTTGCATTTCATTATCTGATAAGCCCTCGAAAAAGTAATAAACCAAATTTATGTCTTTGAATGAATGGCGGGGACAACTCGCCTAAAGCCTCTTGAATATCTCCCAATACTCATAGAGTGTCTCATCGGCATGTTGGGGGATATTCAAAAGTTACTTCTTCAAAATCAGCGAACCTTGAAGCAGGGAAGAACTTCTCCAAAAACATTCTCTTCATATCCATCCAACTAGTGATGTAACCAAGATGAAGATAATAGAGCCAATCCTTAACGACATCCCATATTGAGAATGGAAAAGATCTTAAGTTGTAGTCTTCCACCAAGACTCCCGGTGATTTCATGTTTGTTCACAAGAGATTTTATTTTCTACATCATATTGATCCAATGGTATAACATCATATTTTATTTGTTGCATCATATTCCCACTAAAACTCCTGTACTCTCATATTGGACAAAATTCCTCCGAGACTCTCTTACTCTCATATGGAAAATGGGAGAAGCAATCGGGGAGTCCATTTCCGACTAATACACATGCTTCCGGTAACCAGAAGCCACGACTACCACTCTTAAAATTTCTCTCACCTATAAACCTCCACACTCCATGACCATCACTTTCCGTCCCAGCTGAATTTGCCTCATCGCCACTGAATTTGGATATCCAAGCTTTCTTTCCATTTTCCCTAACTTTCCCTTTTGGGTTTCCAACTTAGTCAGGTACATTTTTTCCATATATTGTTTTTTCAAATTTTCAAATATTTTTGTGTAGCATAAAATGCCCCAAAGTTGAGCTTCATACTACAAAAAGATCATGAAAAGCAAAAAATTACACCACTAAAAAAGTTCATCCCAAAACAAAGTGATAGCACCTTAAAGATTACACAACCAAAAACTCTGCCAAACTTCTCAAAACAAAAGATATCACCAAAAATACATGAAACAAAACAACATCAAAAACACAAAGGGATCCCGAGATGAAAAATCCTAAGTGTTTCACTACTCCCTCCCCCACACTTACACTATGCATTGTCCCCAATGCAATGAATCAATATAAACCACAAGAGAGAAACAAAAGTAATTAAACTCACTCATGTGACCCTAAATGGTCCCTCCTCAAGTGCCGAGTCTCGCACCTCCTCCGCCTTTCTTCTTGACGCATTACTTTCCTCTTGATAGGAAAGACATCCTGAAAACCATCAAGCTTCGAAATTTGAAGTGTTTCAAGCACTTGCTCGATGGCCTCTTCTTGGATATCCTACCTCTCATCCACAATATCAAACTCCTCTGTCATCTCCCCCTCGATGGATTCCAACCTAGATCCCCAAGTGTTCATGGTATCCTCCACAGAGGCTAGCCGAGTCCCAAAATCCTCCAACTGTAAGCTGATCCCGCCTACCACTTGACTGATATCCTACACAAGTTAGGTAGAACTAGAAAGTTGTTCCCCAAAAAGATGAAATTGGTCGAGGGGGTCTGCAAGTTGGTGAGTGCGACTAGGTGGTGCTCTAGACGGAGTCTTGTCATCCTCCTCGACATCTATGTCCGGGTTTTAGAGGATTATGTAGAAATCCTTCTTAAACCTCTAAGCTAGGGCTAGGAATAGATCATCCAACACTGTATCCTGGTCAATAATTGTACGCACCTGCTAGGGGAGAATCATAAAATTATACACTGTGGAACTGCCATACAGCCATAAAAAATGAACCTCCGAAGTCGTGGTAGCTACCATAGACGGCCTCACAAGTTTTTCTATAGTATAATGTGTCTCCAAACGACTCAAATTCACCACCACAAACAAAGAGGGGACCGAATGGTCCAAGTGCTAGGATAAAGGTCTAACCATGCTACCCATAGAAATATTTCCATCATTCTTGTCTCAATGGCAACACACTCCTCCACAAAATCTCCCACTATGTTGGGTTAGAAATCTTCTTCGGAGTCATAGACCAAAGGACTTGGACGTCCGAATCGAGACACCTGAGATCTCTTTGTGACAGATTACACCCATACATAATAGTCGCTGAACATATCAGATTTCCGAATGGACAATAACCGTGCTCTTGCAAAGATGCTTCCTCTCACTACCGAAAAGAATCCTCCAAAAATTGCTCAAACAAAATAGAAAACCTTGTCGGTGCATCTTTGGAACCCCTTTCCCATACTTTCACCCAAATGCTTGGGAAATATCCCAATGCGACATAGTGAACTCCTTATCACCCAAGTGGAAATGGATGATCCTCCTTCTCTCACTATCCTTTGATTGCTCCAAGGTTTTCAAGAACTCCAAAGTCCACCGAATATAGGCCTTTGATTACTTGTCCAAGAATCCCTCTAGGCCTATCAGGCTTAGCAAGTACGTGATGGGATCAAGTAGGCCTAGATGTTCCAAAGTCTCCTTGCAAGTGAACTATATTTCCAATATGGTTTGCTTAGGGCATCTCAAGTACTTCCACCTCCGGGCTGCACTCCCGAAAATGGTGGTCAATCCCATGAACTCATCAACAACACAAGCAGGGTAAGGAGGAAGGTAAGTTTCCGACTCTTGTCTCCCAACCTTTGCTGGCTTCTTCCTCTTGTCAAAGCTGTTCCTTTTTCGACCTTTTTTCTTTTTGGAGGCATCCTATCATAACAAGAAAAAGGTGGTAATGTAAGAATAAACAAATTCATGCATCAAGAATCATTCAAAATGAACGCTTCTTCCTAAATAGACAAAACATTCCAAATCATGCACATCATGCACATCATGCTAACTCAACATAAAGGTTATTCTACTAAGAAACATTCTCCCTAAAAGACAAATCATTGCATCATATCAAGAAAATCATGCAATCAAGAATCATCCTTCCTAAATCATCACAATCAATGAACATCATATCATCCAAGCAAGAGAACAATGCATCCACAACACTTAGTTCAACACAAGATCATTCAAATAACCCATAAAAATTTCCTCAAAACACTTCAACATATTTTAGAGTTTCAAGCTCCTCATCACATCATCAACATGCTAAATAAATCAAGTTAACATAAATCTCAAAGGATTATCCAAAATTTGAAGCCAACAGATTAAGAATCCACACAAGAAGAAGGAAAAAATACTAATTTGTGAGAGAGAAAAAGGCTCCAATATTTTAGTTTCACCAAGAGGAAGTGAGAGTGAATGTTTTCAAGATATTTTAATGATCTAAATGAATCCTATGGGTTAGGTTATATACTATGGATAATTATTTTTAACAAAGAAGGTGATTTAGAAAGGAGGTACAAATGATATAGGGATGGCATTTTTGAAATTAGAGAGTGAACGGGAAAAAAGTACCAATTTATTTATGCATAAGGGAGGTGTTGATGTACTATTTATACCAACATTTGAAGAAAAAAGGTATTCCTTAATTAATGGGCCCTGAATTTCATGTTTTAGCTTTAAATTCAAATTTTCTCAAATATGGATTTTTGACCCAAAATCGTAACCACACGAGGCCTGACACGTGGCCAGTCTCGTGCACATGAGGTCGGACACGAGGCTACCCTCATGCTAACCGTGTCAACACGGTCTGTGCCAGGAAGCCCTGCATGGTTCGTGTTGATGACATATCCCGTTCCAGAGCCCATCAGCACGAGACACCCCTCTTACAAAAGGAATTTGCAATAGTGCCTTTTTTTCCTTTTTCCTCCATTGAAACTTTGTCACCTAACAATCCCTATATCCTTTCACTCAAAAAATGAGACTCGAACTCATATTCATCGATCAACAAGAGTTTCATCCTAAAAATATTTGTCATAGACTAAAACATGCCAAATCTATCTACTAACTGATATTAAAAAATCAAAGAAAGAACAAGCACGTTATTTTTATTTCCATCCTCATGAATTATTTATTTTTCATGCATTTCAATTGAAATAACCAACCGTTGGGTCTTCGGAGTCGCTATCTGCACCTCCACCCACGATGACATTCTTGTGAAGAGGTCTCCACAAGGTGCCATCTTTACCTTTGAGCGCTTTGTTTGCCAAGAAGAGTGAGTATCCATTCATAGCCAATGTCGAATCCTTAGCCATTTCCTTGGGTTTAGGAGGTGGTCGAGGGTGTTTTAAGTCCTCACCACTATCCACTAATCGCTGAATGTTAGTGAGCATAGAAAAGCAATAGAAGATAGACAAATCATCCCTAACATCATGCAAGGCAATAGTCTCGTCGACATGATCATCCCAATTAAAGTGCAAGGTAGGATTTCTTTCATCACTCTCATAGTCATCAAAAATCTCATCAACTAGGTTATCTTCATCACTATCATCAAGAGCCACATCAAGGAAATCATCGTTATCTATCATGCAAGAGTTCTCATGTTGAGCAAGTTCTTCTCATAAGGTTATGCCTTTACACACAAGATAAGGATTACATGAATTATGCTTATATTTGTAAATATCAAATCCAACCCTATCCAGTTCATCTTCTAAGTTTAGTGTTCCCGGGTGAACATCAATCTTAGTCCTTGATGTTTTAAGAAAATGCCTTCCCAATAAAATTGAGGGTGCACACCATCGTGCGCAACATCAAGGACATAGAATTCATCCGGAAACATCAGTTCATCAACTCGAACCTTAACATCCTTTACTAGTCCCCGAGGACTAGCTTGGGAATGATCGGCCAATTGGACAATTACCCTAGTCTCTTTAAGTTTACCTATTTCTAGGTTCTCATAAATACAAGACGGAATGACATTAATATAGGCTCATAAGTATATCATACCATTCTTCACCTATTAACCGCCAAGAGAGATAGGAATTGAAAACATATCGAGGTCATCACATTTTGTAGGCAACTTCCTTTGATTGAGATTGGAAACTCCTCCTATTTTAAATTTCGCTAGTTTCCTAATTTGTTTGTTCCTTTTCTTAGTGCATGTAACTTTTAAAAATTTGGCATAGGATGGAACATGCTCAATAAAGTCTAAGATCAGGACACTTACCTCAACCTTCTCGAAGATCTTTAGAATGTGATCATCATTGGTTGCCACCTTGGCCTTCCCCTAAGTGCACTGGGGAAAGATGGTGGAAGGTTCACCTTCGCCTCGGGTGTTGGAAGCTCCTTGACGGGTTCCTCAAACAACCAATTCATGCTCCTCCAAGTTGGTTTTTTTTTCTTTCTAAAATTAAGTCATCATCTTGTAAGATGTCTCTCTCTCTCTCTCTCTCGGGCTTGCACACCTCCTTCCCACTTCTTAGTATCAAAATGCTCACGTTCCTTGGATTGAACTCCGATTAGAAAGGAAGCTTACCCGAATCTTTGGCTTCAAGTTGGCTTACCAAGATGGCAAGTTACCTGAAATGAATCTTAAGATTCTTAATGCTCAAAAATGCCCTTGTCCCAAAATCTTCAATCTCACGCATTGTGCGCTCTGCAAAGACATCTTGGTTCTTAGCCAATTGAGAGATCGCATCCAAGATCTCCTCTCGATCCAACTTGTAGATTGAGGCATTGTCGCTTCAAGGCCCTTCACCCCTTGGATAGGGTTGAGGTGAAGCTTGTCCACCTTGATTGTATCCTTGCACTTGATTATCCTCTCACCAACGAAAGATGGGGTGATCACAGTACCTTGGATGGATGGTATTCACGTAAAGGTCTTGTCTTTCACCTCCTTGGTTACCTTGGAACCCTTGTGGTTGTTTCCTCCTACCGAATTTTTGTGTATTTCCATTGTTTAATTCCAATTCCTTTACCTCCTCCAAGTCTTCCACCACTTGTGGACAAGTATTGGTGTGATAATCGAGACTGAAAATGTTGTACACTTTGACTAGTTAAACTCCCCCCTTCATGAATTCCTTCATCATAAAAGAAAGAGCTTGGACTTTCTTCTCTAATTTAGGGGATCGAGAAGGTTCATCCACGGGCTTCACCCTAGATCTTGTACGGAATTTACTTGTACTATTTTCTATCTCTTTGAAGAGTATCATTGCATCCCTTGGGCTATTGTTGGTGATTGAACCATCATTGCAAGCGACATTCAACATATGCATGTCATAATCACAACCTTTTGAAGAAATAGTCAACTAAGTCTCTCTCTTTGAACGAATGATATGGGCGGCTCACTAATAGTCTCTTGAACCATTCCCAATACTCATAGAGGGATTCATTAGAAAACTAAGATATATTTGAAATCTGCTTCTTCAACCCCGCAGACTTTGAAGTTGGGAAGTATTTCTTGAGAAATCTACACTTCATATCCATCCATGAGGTAATGTAACCGGGAGGAAGATAGTGCAACCAATCTTTGGCCGAATCCCAAAGTGAGAAGGAAAATGACCTCAAATTGTAATCTTCCTCCTAGATTCCCGCCGACTTCATGTTGGTACGAACTAGGTGAAATTCCAAAAGATGTTTGTTCGGATCTTCATCGGCCATTCCATGGAACGTTAGCAAGCAATGGATCATACCACTCTTGAGTTCACATGTCACATTGGGTGGAAAGGGTGGGAAGTTGATGCAAAGGGGTTGATTCTCCAAATTTGGAGCCATCAATTCCCTAAAATTGTGGTTATCATCCGCCATTTCTCTTCTGTCTTTAGTCACTAAAATTGGTTCCCGTGGATAGAGGTGGGTGTCGGGTCGAGTTAATCGGGTTTTGCTTTATTTGGTTTAGGTTAATAGGATTGACCCCTGAAAACCCCAAAACCAAATCCGACCCGAATAACCGAGAAACTTGAATTAACTAAACCAAATTTCAAATTCCGATTTCGGTTTAAAATAAAAAAACCATTCAATCCAAATATTTTCAACCCAGAAAATAGAAATTCGAGTTCATTTCTTTACAAGAAAATCTAGAAAAAAATCATATACAATCAGTAAAATATCAACAAATCAACAAAACTAACTTCTAAAACCAATACTCTAACCTACAAATCTGGACTAAACTTGAGGAAGTGAGACGGTGGTGACGTGTAGAGGTGTCGATGGCAAATTTAGAATGGTCGTGGTGCAAGGAGAGATCCAGCAGTGGTGTACCGGTGGTGATACGAGGAGATATCTAATGGTGGCGCTAATGATATGGTGGTAGTAAGCTCGATGAGGTGATTATAGCCGTGGTGAGGCAGTTGTAGGAGGCGGTGATGGGTGAAGAAAAAGGGCGGGAAAAATGAAATGCGCAGAGGTAATGGGGAAAAAAGATGGGCAGTGACGGTAGTAGGGTTTGGTAGAAAAAAAAGACCGGTTGCGGTTGAGATAATTAATGGAGTGGAGTAGCATTTTGCCATTTTGTATAATTAACTTCTTTAGGGTTTCGGCATTTTTGGGCCTCTTTAATTTGGGCTTAGGAAAGGCCTAAAAGTTAAGAATTATACTTATTCAAATGGCCCAAGTTTCTGTAATTAAAATTCTCTAATAAACATTTATTAGTATTATATTAATATATATATATATGTATGTATATATAATATTTATTTATTTACAATTTGGTATTCTGGTTGGTTTTCGGTTTAAGTTTCAATATCCAAAACCAAACCAAAAATCATATTCAAAATTCAGTTTATTCAATTCATTTATCCAAAAAGAGTATTTTGAATTCGGCTCGAATTATTCAAATTCGGATAATTTAGTTTTTGTTTGGTTTTCGATTTTCAATTTTTTACCCACCCTTACCCGTGGAACCTCCTGTTTAGTCCTCATTTTCCTTCTTTTCCTCCCACCGGTGTATTCCGTTGGACAATGTAAGACTCCAAAATTATTGGTATGCGTATTGTATGTGTATACTTGGAGCGAACAATACCTAACTAAAAACAAAACTAGCAGAAAGGTCAGGAGTAATTGGATATAACATGGAGGCTCAACAACAGAAAAAGGATAAAAAAATAAAGACAACACTAATTACTCTACTAACACGCTATGAAAACTAACTACTATACCGTTAAACTAACATCCCCAACAACAGAACCAAAATTTGACCCACCCCCTCCCGGCATAGTTAAAACACGGGAGGAGGATGTGAGTTATTAAGGTTTAGAGGTAAGAATTTATATTGATGCTCCCATTCCTACTACTATTCTAGAAAGAATGATAGAAAGTGGCAAGTACCGGGGTTTTCCACAAAAAAAATAGGAATCTAATAATTAACTACGCACAACCGTGATCAGGTCGTCAAGCCGACCACGTGTTAGAAATAATCAATGTTGGTAAAACAGTCATTGGGGGGATTTGTACTGACAACTACTAACATGAAATCACAATAATAAACTATATAAACTAGCACTTGGGGAATATTTGTGTAACATGATTATTGTCATTTCGATCCTTGATTTCATCAGATACAAGAACTATGACCCTATTCTAGTGTTTGTCACATAAAGGTGCACGTATAAAATCTTCCATCGGTCTTGCCTCCACAACAATGGGAGTGAAACAACGGAAATGGTTCATTGCGCATGTCTGATTCTCCCCTTATCTGTCATATAAAGATGCGTATGTCTGATTCTCCCTCTCCCAGTGGAACACTACGAACACAATATCCCTAGGCCTACAAAGGTAAAGTAAATTGGCATATTATCGATGGCTATAGAGTAAAAAATAATCCTAACCTGCTACTTTAGCTATCTCTACCCTTAACCCTTTTGAGAAACCCGCCGGCTTAATAGTGCATGGTCTATCGTAACGTTAACAATGACAACCTACGTACACATACCCACGTGTGCTAACTGAGTCAGACAATCATGCAATTCACAAGAATATGAAGAACAAGCCAACATAATAATCACAAAAGACATAGAAATAGGTAGATATAAGAAATCTCACAAAATAAGCATTAATACATATATACAAATATAATCCCAAAGTTAATTAACTAATCTATAAGCATTGAATCCAGATATTTCATTGAATTCAATGCCATTGGGAAAAAGCAAAATAAAGAGAAGAAAATAAAAGAACATAGAGAGAAGGAAGAGTATTTTCTCTCTCTAGCCTACTGTTGAAGTTGAAAAATGGGCATAAACTTAAACTCTAGTAGACATATGTCCATACATATAGTAGTAGGGGATTGGACCTAAAAATAGGCCCAAAATAGGTCAAAAACCCTAGCAGCTGCAAACGGCATGGGCAATGGGATCTGGCACGATCTGTGCCAGCCGAGTACCCTTTGTGCCGTCGTGCCACTCAACCTGGCATGACCCGAGCCCTCGTTCTAGCATAGACATCCAGGTCTCGGGCGGCATCGACTTAGTGATGGTGCAGGTCATGTCACCCGACACATGCCGCCTGCTGAAGCTTCATTCTAATGGCCCTGAGTGCACATCTCGTGTCGTTAGGCTCCGGTCATCGACTAGAACCTCATTTTGCTCAGTAACATGGAACATGCCATGTCATTCTCCACACTCCATGGGCTTGTATTTGCATTAGTGACTTGAAACGACACAGACCATGTGAAACGGAACGTTTCGCACCCATACATAGCTGTATTTTGGAGTAGATTGAAGATATGGGACACGAGCAGCTGAGTTTGGCACGGTCCGTGCTAGGACCTCTGGCACGGGTTGTGCTCATCACCTTTTACACAGACCATGCTAGGTGACCTTTATGTTGCCTTCATTGGGCTCGTGCCGGCCCTCGTGGTGGCATTGGCAGGTTCAGATAGCTGATTTGTTTGCTCCGCTACGAATAAACCGGTGATCCAATTTGAGAGTTCTTTTAGTCAATTTTATAGTGGTCTAGAAGAAAAATCCAATGGCTTCACCTTAAAGGGATGATTCCTATCGGATCATTCCCAAAAATCCTTGCAACTCTCGGACTACAATTTATCCGCTTCTTTCTTGGCCTTCGTGAAATTTGAATCTGCCTTTTTTGGCTCAATTCCATCTACTACCACACTTTGGAGTACGTGGCTTTCAATATAATACCATCCTTACTAATAGCCTTCGACATCTTCTACCATCCTTGCAAATGGCCTTCAAATGTTTTCTATCACCCTCTCAGGTGGCCTTCTAAAAAAAAGATGATGAAAAAGTACTCACGAGCAACCTACTAATGAGATCACAAAGGAAGATATAGGTGCTCGTGAAAACAAAGTATCCATTAGATTCAATTAAGTCTACAACACTCGGGATTTAGATAATAAAACCAGTAATGGCTATCTAACCCCTCTATCGTGTAAACCTAACTGAAACTAACAATCGGCCAAACAAAAGATTATAATAAATGTGTCAAATTTACCAACTAATGCATGCATAAAGGTTGATATTGGATTTGTTCGCCTTGATTGTACCCTTTACCCGGATTCTCCTCGCGCCAATGGTAGTTAAGAGGATCATAATATTTGGGGTGAAGGTATTCGTGCAGGGGTCTTTCCCTTCACCTCCTTAGTTCCCCCAAAACCCTTGTTGTTGTTCCCCCTACCAAATTGTTGCAAATTTCCACCATTGAAGTCCAATGCATTCACCTCTTCCAAGTCTTCCACCATTTTTAGACTAGTGTCGGTGTGATGATCTGCCACAAGCCTTGACTTGGTGAACTCTCCCTTTCATGAATTCTTTCATCCTAGAAGCAAGCACTTGGAATTTCTCTTCTAGCTTGGGATATTGAGTCCGCTCATCTACTTTCTTAACTCAAGATCTAGTACCAAATTGCCTTATTGCATTGACCATTTTTCAAAGAGCGTCATTGCATCCTTAAAACTTTTGTTGGAAATAAACCCATTGCATGCGGCATTCAACATCTCATGTAATCATCGAATAGCCCATTGAAGAAATAATACACCAAGTCACCCTCCTTGAACGGATGATATGGATAGCTCGCCAATAACCTCTTATATATCTCCCAATACTCATAAAGGGATTCATTTTTGAACTGAGATACATTGGAGAGCTATTTCATAAGACCTGCTGACTTGGAAGCCAAAAAGTAATTCCCAAGAAATCTCTGCTTCATATCCATCTAAGAATTGATGCAACAGGGCGGAAGATAGTATAACCAGTCCTTGGATACGTCTCGTGGCAAGAAAGAAAATGACCTAAAATTGTAGTCTTCTTCTGAAACTCTTAGCTGTTTCATGTTGGTACAAACTAGGTGAAACTCTGACAAGCGCTTGTTCGGATCTTCACCGGCCATTTGATGGAAAGTTGGCAAACATTGGATCATGTCGCGCTTCAGCTCACAAGTCATATTAGGTGGAAAGACAATACATAGGGGGTTAATTGTCCAAATTAGGAACCATTAACTCCCTAAGGGTGCGATTGTCCTCCGTTATTTATCTGATATCTATAGCTACAAAAGTTAGCTCTTGTGAAACCCCAACTCTAGTTCTCCTCCTCCTTCTTCGACTACCTGCATACTATGTTAGATAATGTAGAGTCCCTAAGTTTGTGGCACGGTTATGTACCATAAACTAGGAGAAAAACAATATCCAACTAGAAGAAACACTTTAAAATGGATTTGAAGTACATGGATAACTAGCACAAAGGCTTAACAGCAACAACCAACAAAAAAACAACACTCACTACTCAACTAAAAAGCTATGCATGTTAACAATTAAACCTTTAAACTAGAATCCCTGACAGAAGTGCAAAAATTTGACCCGTCTCCCCTCCCATCGTGGTAAAACTCGAGATGAGAAGACGTTCAAGGATCAAAGATATATTTATATTGTTGCTTCCATTCGTACTACTAGGATACCTATGGGTTAGATAATGGCAAGACTGGGGTCGTCTACAGATATGCTAGGAATCTAAAATTGAACCACACACAACCGCGATTGGGTCGTTAATCTGATCACGTGTCAAGAATAGCCAATGTTTTCAAAACAGGTTTTGGAGGGTTATATCTAACAAATAATAACATGTAAGATCACAAAAGAATAAAACTATATAAACTATCACTTGGGGAGTATTTGAGTAACATGATCGGTGTTGCTTCGATCCTAGATTCTATCACATTCAAGATATTTAAACGTATTCTAGTGTTTATGACATGTGGTAGGGTCAATGGTCAACACTTCTCCATACCCTTGACATCGGGTGCGCATGTAATCTTCCATCGGTATCGCGTTTGTAATCAAGGGAGTGCAATAATGGCCCTGCCTATTGTGCAGATTTGAAACTCCCCTGTACGGTTATGTCTTGGGCACTCCACCACGAATACTTCTCCCTAGGCCTACAAAGGCAAAGGGGGGGTGAAGCACTTTATCGATGGCTCTAGGGTTGATAACCCTAGTTTGCTACTAACACTATCTCTATCTGTAATCCTTCGGGCTAATTTTCCGGCAAAGACTAGTGTATGGTCAATCATAACTTTGACTAGGCAACCCACATGCACATACCCATACGGTCCCAGAATATCGTTACCCCAAGCACATCTAGGTTTCCTTCCACGGGGGATACAATAAGTGCCCAGCATGAAATTAGACTACGGTGTGTGCCAATATTAGTGTGACAATCATGCAATCAATAATAACATGAAGAACAAGCCAACATAATAATCACAAACACATAGAAATAGGTAGATTTAAGGAATCTCGCAAAACAAACACTAAATCATGAATGCAAATACAAACCCAAGTTAATTAACTACTCCCTAAGCATTGAACCCAATTTTTTTTGGATTCAATGCCTTCAGGAAAAATAGAATAAAGAGAAGAAAAGAAAATATTTTAGAGAGAGAAAAAAACGTATTTCTCTCTCTATCGTACTCTTAAGAGTCTACAATAAGCATTCCCTCAAACCCTAGTGGACATAGTATGATATATATAGTAGTAGGGAATTGGGCCTTGAAAAGGCCTAAATTAAGCCAAAAAACCCTAGCAGCCGCAAATGGCACCTGCTGTGCAACCAGGCATGGGACGTGCCAGCCGGGTGGCTTCATGCTAATAGGGGCTGGCTGTATTGACACGATCTGGGCAACCGTGTGCTAACATGCTTCGGCAGGTCTAGCACGACTATGTATCATCATACTGACATGTAATGTGTCGGCCAGCACGGGATGTCGGCTGGTTCTCCATTTTGAGCTTCTGAATCGTGTGCCCCATTTTGTTTGGCATGGGTCATTGGCTGGAAGCACTTCTTGATCAGTCAAACAGTGCAATTTGTGTCATTCTAGCACCCGATTGACTGATCTTTGCATTTTTGGAGTTCAAATGACACGGACCGTGTGAAATGCGTGGTATGTGTCCATACTTTAGCCTCACAAATGGTTGCAGTGACACGGGCCAGCTGGTGCCAAACGGTTCTTGCCAAGAGGGTGTGGTATGGCCCTTGCTCGAAGGCACAATCAGTGTCGGGTGCCTCTGACATAGGTTTTTCTAGAGGGGCAGCCTCATGCTGGAAGGCGTAGCTCGTGTTGGCTCATGCCGTTAGGTGCTGGCTGGTTGGCCGGTCGGCTTGTTCGTGTTGGTTGATGCCGCCTTCCATTTATTGCCTTTTTAAACTCTGATTCCACCTTTTTTGGTTCAATATCATCTATTACCACGCTTTTGGTTCGTGGCCTTATGTCTACTACCATCCTTGAAAATGTTCTTCAAATATCTTCTATCATTCTTGCGATGACCTTCTACAACAAAATGCTAAAGTCCTCACAAACAACCTACTAATAAGATCAAAAAATAAAATATAGGTGCTCGTGAGGACAAATTTTCCATTAGATCCAATTAAGTCTACAAAACTCGGGATTTAGATAAGAAAATCAACAATGGTCATCTCAACCCTTTGTAGTGTAAACCTAACTAAAACTTACAGTAAACCAAACAAAACATAATAACAAATGTGTCAAATGTATTGGTTAACACATTCAATAAGGTGCACATCTTCTTTCGACTTAGTGTGGCTTTCTCCCATTTTTGGCTTAGTCGTCCTTTCGGGTTTCCGGCTTAGCGGGTATATATATTTTTCATTTTTTCAAATTTTCTAAAAAAAATTTGTGTAGCAAAAAATGCCCCAAATATGGTCTTCATACTACATGAAGATAAGAAAAACACAAAATTACACCAGCAAAATTCTCCCAAAATAAAACTACAAATGGTGACTCACACCCAAAAATAAAGTTTTAGAAACTAATGAGAGAAGAACAAAGAAAAAAAGGAAATATCCATCAAATAGGATATCCAAATCAAGGCCAGAAAACAAAAGATATGTCACCATAAAGGTGTTCCAACTTCTCCCCAACACTTAGTTCATGCACTGTTCCCAAATGCATGCGACCGAGGTGAAAAGAGAGATTGGAAAACACTGAAAATCAGATCCATTTGTTAAGTTCCATTTTCATTGCAATTATCATTCTTAATGCATGGAGCCTCGTGATGAAGGGGTATGGCACGAGGCTGCCTCATTCTGGGGGGGTGTTAACATGAGGCTGCCTCGTGTTTTAGAGGCTTGACACAAGGCTGGCCTTAGGCCTTGTGCCGGCGAGGCTTGGCATCAAGCTGGTTGGTCCTTCTCCTTTTGAAATATGACACAAAGCTTCCTGCACCAAAAACAATAAAAATAAGAGTAGCATTGTTCCATACAGAAATTTGATGACTAATATTCCCAAAAACACCACCAAAAATAAAAACACAGTCCAACCATCATAAAATTATCAAAATCTATGAAGACAAAATGAAAACGCCGTTTCTTTAGTGTCGTCTTCACGACTTATTTGAATTAGGAGAGTTCATGCTTGGATTTTCTCACTAAGGAGGGATTTCCCTCCTTTTCTACTCCCGAATTCTCCCATTCAAAATAAGGTTTTAGCCTTTGCTCATTGACTAACCACTTTATGTCATTCGCATCATGTTTTAACTTTATTGCTCTTTGATCATAAACTTTGGTCACCAAATATGCCCCCCCACCTTGACTGCTATTTTCTCGGAAAAATCATAGTCGTGATTGGAAGACAAGGACTTCTTTGTCCCATAAAAAAAATCCATCTTCACTACTTTCTCATCATGCCATGCTTTCGTCTTTTCCTTGTAATTTAGTGCGGTGTCATAGAAGTCGCGCCTAAATTCTTCAAGTTCTTGTAGTTGCAACTTCCTATTTTTCCCAGCTTCACTCAAGTTCATATTCAAGTGTTTAATGGTCTAATGTGTTTTGAACTCAAGTTCGACCGGGAGGTGGCATCTCTTGCCAAAGAGGATCCGGAAAAGGGACTTTCCAATGGGAGTTTTGTATGCGGTCCGGTAGGCCCAAAGGGCATCATCCAATCTAGTAATCCAATCTTTTCTAGACGGGTTTACCATAATTTTAAGGATGGTCTTGATTTCCCGATTGGATATTTCCGCTTGGCCATTTATTTGTGGGTAGTAGGGAGTGGATGTCCTATGGGTTACTCCGTATCTTTTTAAAAAGGTTTCCATGACTCTGTACAAAAATGAGTACCTCTATAACTAATTAGGGTATGGGGTACATTGAACCATGAGAAAATATTGTATTTTAGGAAATTTATTACTATTGCCGCGTCATTTTTCTTTGTCTCTTTGGCCTCGAACTATTTGTACCTATAATCCACCACCACTAGGATATAACAATTAAAACCGGACTCCGAGAAAGGACCCATGAAATCCATTCCCAAACATAAAAAATCTCAATCAGCATTGAGAGAACTTGGGCCATCTCATTTTTGAATGAGATATGCCCATCTTTTGGCACTGATCACAAGCTAGGATGAAATTTCGGGTATGTTTCAACATGTTAAGCCAATAAAAACCACATTCAGCTACTTTCTTAGTGGTCCTATTATACCCAAAATGTCCACAAACATCAAAGGAATGGAAAAATCTAAGGATAGGTTCCACCTCATCTTCGGAAACACACCTCCTAATCTCTTGATCGGAACAATGTTACCACAAGTAAGGATCATCCCAAAAATACTCTTTCACCTCATTAATTAACCTATCCTTTCTTTTTTGATCAAAGGATGGGGAAACTCCCCCGTGGCAAGGTAGATCATTATGTCGGCATACCAAGGTTGGCTAGTTGTCACTCCGAACAATGGTTCGTCGGGAAATTCTTTCCGAATGGGTTCCAACTTAGACTTCTTCTTGGTGGGATCCAGGCTCTCAAGGGGTGTCAGTCTACTTAAATGGTCGGCCACTACATTCACTACCCTTATTGTCTCTCACTTAAAGGTCAAATTCACTCAAAATAAGTATCCAGCTAATGAGCCGTATGATCCATGTAAACTATGACCTTAGTGCCTAACAAATATTGCCTGAAATTCTCAAGGGAAAATACTACGGCCAACAACTCTTTCTCTGTGGTGAAGTAATTGCGTTGTACATCATTAAGAGTTTTGGGCGCGTAGTATATGACATGTGGCACCCTCCCAATCCTTGGCCTAATACCGCACCTATAGCATTGTCACTTGCATCACACATTATTTTAAAAAGAATGAACCAATTGGGAGGTTATGATAGGAGCAGTCACAAGCATTTCCTTCGAGTATCAAAGGATTTCCTACCCTTATCATCAACAATGAACTCAACATCCTTTTGCAAAAAATTTCATAAGGGAGAGGAAATCTTAGAGAAATCCTTAATGAAACGCAGGTAAAATCTGGTGTGGCCTAAGAATGACCTAATGTCTCTCACACTAGTGGGGTAGGGTAAGGATTTGATTGTGTCTACATCAGTCTTATCCACCTCTAGACCTTGAGCCGACACCACATGACCTAGAACAATGCCCTTTTCTACCATAAAGTGGCGTTTCTCAGAGTTTAAAATGAGGTTGGTGTCAATACACCTTTCTAGCACAAGTGCTAGATTGTGTAAGCAAGAGTCGAAGGAATCCCCACGAATGGTGAAATCATCCTTAAAGACCTCAACAAAACACTTGAAAAACTCCGAGAATATGCTAACCATGCATCTCTAAAAGTTACCTAGGGTATTGCAAAGATCGAAAAGCATGCGCTTATATGCAAAGGTGCTGAAAGGGCATGTAAAGGTATTTTTTTCTTGCTCCTCAGGATCGATGGCTATTTGTAAATATCCCAAATAGCCATTGAGGAAGCAATATTAAAATTGACTGGCTAACCTCTCAAGAATTTGGTCAATGAAAGGTATGTGAAAATGGTCCTTGCGAGTTACAACATTTAAGCGGCGATAATCAATACAAAATCGACACCCATTTTAAATACGAGTGAGGACCAAATCACTGTCCTTGTTCTCTACCACAATCACTCCACTCTTTTTTTGCACCACTTGAGTGGGACTCACCCACTTACTATCGGAGATATGATATATCACCCCTAGCTTAAATAGCTTAATGACTTCACCTTTTACTACTTCAATTATAGGCGGGTTCAACCATCTTTGAAGTTGGCGTACGGGGTTTGTACCCTCCTCTAATAATATATACAAATTGAGAGACTTATACCTTTGATGTCGGCTAAAATATAATCTATGGCTCCCTTAAATTTATTAAGCACCTTAAGCAACCTATCCTCTTTGTCACAAGTGAGCCTACTAGAAATAATCACCAGTAATGTCTCCTCATTGCCTAAGAAAGCATACTTCAAATATTCAGGTAAAGGCTTAAGTTCGACGATATGTGTTTCCTCTATTGAAGGTTTGGTCTCAGGTATTACTACGCCATCTAAGTTCTCGGGTAGGGCCTCTATGGGGGTCTCAATTAGGGGATCAACCTCCCTCATATTCTCCACTAAGCTGGCATTCTTAGAATCAAAGTGAACATCATTCAACGGATTATTCTCTAAAGCCACATTTAGAGAAATATCAAAACGTATCTTACATAATATCATCAAGGGCATTAATCATAACCGGAGGGGAATCATCAACAATGCAAACTACACTCTCATACATGTTAAATTCCACAATGTTTTTACCCCACTCTAATGTTAACTTCCCGGTATGCACATCAATTTTACCCTTAGCGTTTTTCATAAAAGGGTCTCCCTAACAATATATGGGTGATCTCCTTTTCATTTTCCACATCTAAGACATAAAAATCAGCCAGGAATGTTAGTTGATTCACATGAACCATCACATCTTCCAGGATACCTCTTGGGTATATGGTAGAGTAATTGGCCAAATAGACTACCACCCCAGTGGCATGCAATTTTTGAAGTTCAATGATCTATATAGAGAGTAAGGTATAACATTAATGGATGCCCCTAGATCAACCATAGCATCTTTAATCAAAGTGTCTTGAATTGTGCAAGGAATAACAAATATGCCAGGATCTTTACACTTGGGCTGGAGGTCAATTTGCATGAGAGAAGGGAGGTGATTGTTAGTTTGATCTACCAATATTTGCGTAAATTAATGTCTTGAATCACATATTTTTCACAACAATTTTTCACATTCAAGCATAAAATTAATAGTGTCAAAAATAGAAGCGCTAACCTCACAATGGTTGAGGATCTCGAATGACTCCTTATTGTGCTCCCCGTTTTTCTCATTACTCAACTATAGAAAAGAGGGGGTGGTGGAGCTTCCTCATCCAATATCTTTCGTCTTCCCACTAGTTGGTTCACCTTCCCTATTAAATTACTCACTTTCCCCTCAACTTTCTCAACACTTGAGGAGAGTTGAATTCCAAAATCTCTAATGCAGCCAAATAATTGGTTTTGGAGCGAGTCTCTAGTCTTACCAAAATTGGTTAAAGCCTCGAGTATCTCCTCACATGAACATTTTGGGATGTATCCCATGACCAAACCGGGTGAGTCAAGGTATGGCTGCCATGCTCATTCCTGTTGGTCTAATAATACAGCAAGTTCCATCTCTCTCCCATAATAATTTAACAAAGAACATGTCTATGTATGATGATCATAATGACACACCCTAAAATGTCTCATATGTTGAATACTCCGCCACCCCCCCCCCCACATATTCTATTTTTTTGGTTTTTCAGTAAAAACAAAAACAAAGAAAACACACAGAGTTTGGAATTGTAGTGCAAGAGTCCTCAATTTGCACCAAGAACTCAAGAAATGCCTATTCCCAAAAACAACAAGCGAAAGAACAACACTAACTACTCAAATAAAAAGCTATGCAAGTTAAAAATTAAACCTTTAAACTAGCATCCCAGCAGCACTAAAATTTCACCTACCCCTTCCCGGGTTCGTAAATGAACCACGGTAGATCAACTATTAACCCGAGAGGTGGATTTGGATCAAATATAAACATTTATATTGTTTCTCCCATTCCTACTACTCTGCCACACACAGTCGTGATTGGGTCGTCAATCCGATCACGTGTCAGGAATAACTAATGTTACCAAAACAAGTTCTTGTGGGGTTTTTATCTAACTACAAGCATGCAAAATGACACGAGAATAAAATTATTAAAACTAGCACTTGGGGAGTATTTGTGCAACATGATCGTTGTTGTGTTTCAATCCTTAATTCTATCGCATTCAAGATATATAAACCTATTTTAGTTTTTATGACACATGGTGGGATCGATGGTCAATACTTCCCCATAACTATCACGTATAGTGCTCATGTAATCTTCCATCGGCAGAGCCTCCATAAGTTTAGGAGTGCAACAACGGCCCTGCATGTTATGCATATCTGAATCCCCCCATAAGATTACGTCCCGGGCATTCCACCTCGAATGCTTCTCCCTGGGCCTATAGAGGAAAAGTGAATGAAGCAACTTATCGATGGTTCTAGGGTTGCTAACTTGCTGGCTAAGACTAGTGTATGGTCGATTGTAACATTGACCCGGCGACCCACATGCACACACCCATACGGTTCCATATTATCGTTACCCCAAGGACAACTAGTTTTCCTTCCCCGGGGATATTAATAATCGAACCAACATGAAGGTAGAATAGGGTGTGTGCCAATCTTAGTGAAACAATCATGTTATTAATAAGAACAGGTAGAACAAGCTAACAGAATCATCATAAACACATTGAAATAGGTAGATCTATAAAATCTCCCAAAACAAACACCAAATCACGAATACAAATACAACCCCAAGTTAATTAACAACCCCCTAAACATTGAACCCAAATATTTTATTGGATTCAATGCCTTTGGGTAAAAGAAAAATAAAGAGAAGAAGAAAAAATATTTTATATAGAAGGAAGAGCTCATTTCTTTCTCTACCCTACACTTAAAAGTGCCAAACGAGTATAAACTTCAACCCTAGTAGACATAGGTTGATGTACTCCCTCTGCCCCACTAATAAGTTCCAAATTACTTTTTTCACAAAGTTAAAGACAAGTCTATGTGGCATCTTTTTAACGGGTGATGACAATGGGCCCACATAAATCAAGTAAAAGGAAGAGTTATGACTACATATTTATGGCTAAATGTAGAAAGATTAGATATAGGAAGGGAGACTGACCAAAAATTAAAGTACGAAGTTATTAGTGGGACGAAGGGAGTATTTAGTATTGGGAATTAGGACTTGAAAAAGGCCAAAAATAGGCCAAATAACTTAACAGCCACAAATGGCATGAGTTGTGCAACCAGGCATGGGCTATGCCAGCCGGGTGGCCTCATGCTGACACAGGTCGTGTCTGCCGGCATGGGCCGTCAGTTGGTTCTCCGTTTTGAACTTCTAAATTGTGCGCCCTATGTCGTTTGGTGCAAGCCATCGGCTGGAATCACTTCTTAGTGGTTTGAACGGTGCGGGCAGTGTCGTTCTTCGCACCTCCTGGGCTGGTGTTTTCATTCTTAGAGTTGAAACGACACAGACCGTGTGAAAGGGCGCGATCCGTGTACATACTTAGCCTCACAAACAATTGCGGTGACACAGGATGGTAGGTGCTAAACGGTTCGTGCCAAGAGGGTGTTGCACAACTCGTGATGGAAGGCACAGTCTGTGGCGGCTGCCTTTGGCACAGGCCATCCTATAAGGGCTGGTCAGTGGGGCTAGCTGGTGCTGGTAAGTGCCAGTTGATGCTGGCGGTCGGATGGTTCGTGCCGGTTGAGGCCGCCTTCCATTTTTGACATTTTTGAACTCTGATTCTACCTTTTTCTGGCTCAATCCCATCTACTACCACACATTTGGTTCGTGGCTTTTTTTCTACTACCATCCTTGCGAATGACCGTCAAATATCTTTTACTATTTGTGCGAATGACCTTCAAATATTTTCTACCACCCTTGGGGACGGCCTTCTACAAAATAATGCCGAAGTCCTCACGAACAACCTAGTAATAAGCTCACAAAAGAAAATTTAGATGCTCGTGAGGACATTGTGTCCATTAGATCCAATTAAGTCTACAAAACTCTGGATTGGATAAGAAAATCAACAGCGGTCATCTAAATCCTTTGTAATGTAAACCAAACTAAAACTAGCAATCTACAAAACAAAACATGATAACAAACGTGTCAAATGCATTGGTTAACGCATCAGTAAACATATTCGATCGGGGGCTCAGACGATTATATGCCACGACCCATGGATACCAAGACCGGTTGACCTCTTTGTTCAGAAATTAGAAGCTATCCCTTCAACATTGTCTAAGGTTGAGGACTTGATCGACAGAGATACGCACTGGTGGAGAGAAAGGATATTCTAGTGAAGCATTTTGATCCGGGCGATGTTGCTATTAAAATTACTATGCAGCTCCCCCGGGTGCTTGGTGCTGGCAGATGGTGCTGGCATCATACAAATGCAGGAAGTATTCAATTAAATTGGCATGCCACACTTTATTGAGTCACCAAGATCAAACTTTTATTACCATGCTCCTATGGCGGATTTGGAGAGGCTATTATGGACTACAGTATGGACACTTCGTATTCCCGCTAAACATTTGGCATGAAGAATTTGCACCGACTCCCTGCCCACATGCGAGAACCTGCGTAAAAGAACAATGGAAGTGGCATTGGCATGCGTGCATTGCGGAGAGTAGGGCATACATATTTTCAGTGTGAATATACAATAGAGGCTTGGAAAACTCTTGCGCTGCATGAGACAATCGAGACGGGTCGGATGAGTCGTGGAGAGTTTTGACTCCTAAACTTGATCGTGACTTGCGATGAAGGGAAAACCGAGCTAATCAAACTGGTGTGTGATGCTTTGTGGTTCCAGCGAAATAAAAAAAATCGAAGACAATACTCTTTTATCGGACTTTCTGGTAGCAGGAGTTAGAGAAAAAAACAAGAATGGTGCTACGGTAACAAGTCCAGAATGAAAATAGAGAGGACGCATTACCATAATGCGTCCTTTTTTTTAAATACTTGCATGCAAGAAACGCATTACCATAATGCGTTTTCTGTTTTGGTTTTTTCCCAGCAAGAATCTTTTGACCGGACTTTCTGAGGAAGCATTATGATAATGCGTCCTCAATCTGCATTTATGCAGACCTGCTGAACCTCTTCCCCATTTCCTCTTCCCCGGTTTTTGTTCTCGTTTTCGTCTTCCTCGTCAAGCCAGTCACGCCAGAATTTTGTCTTCCCCGCCAAGCCAGCCATGCCGGAATATCTTCTCTGGGGTCTCGACATTCCCCACTTCCTTTCCTTGTTGGAATTGCGAGGTACGGTGGTTTTGTAGATCTATTGTTTGTGTGTGTTCAACATTTTTTGCTTGAATTCTGACCTCCCTATGACGCTAGGACTTCGATGTAGTTCTACCTGACCTTCGTCGCTTGGTGTTAGTGCCAGAGAGGGCGGAGTAGGACGCGCGTGGCACGCACACGCCGGCCAGCTCTCTGCGCGTGGCCTCCACGCGCCGCCCTGCAAGCCGTGCATGTTGTGCATGCGCCACCTCCGACGGTGGCGTTCGGTCGAGTACTGCATTTCGTCGTTTGGGTATTCATTTTTGTTGGCATTATTTTTTTTGAAAAATGAATGTATGTGGAGAGAAAACTGTGGGATACATTCTCTGTCTTGTACACCTTGGATTGGGAATTTTATTTTTGTTGTAGTGAATGTTGTAGAATTTTTTTAGCAATATATTTTATGAGCAGTTGAAATCTTCGAAGAGCAGTTTTTGAAATATGTTGTATAGGTTTTGTGACCCGTTTGCGGAATTTAAGTTTCTTGGTGGTTGAACGAGAATGGTGTAACTTGTATATTGCATAAGGCTGTGGGGATTTTCATATTCTGGCCTGGAGAAAGGAATGCAAAAACTTATAATGTTATTAATTGATATTATTTGTGTTCTATTGGAGTCAATTGACCCGAGCAGTAGCATTTTGTATTTCGAATTGATGTTGAAGATTTTAAAGTCGTGGAAATGATCGAACTCAGCGTGTTGAATGTTATTGTTTGTGTGGAATGTACGTTGATTGTTAATGACATTTGGATTTCATTCCCATATCTACTTATAATTTAATTTGTACTTTTGTACGGAAAAGTTGGGGTTCGATACTGTGCAATTTTTACTGGTATCTGGAGGTTCTCACCTTCTCTCAAGAGGGTATGTTTTACTTGAACGTGTCCTGATTTAGACATATTAGATGTGTAACTCTTGATGTGATAAGGAATATATATTCATGTAATGCATCGATGCCTTGTGAATGAGTTCAGATTGTTTTTGAGGATGAGAATGTGAAGAACATGTTTTACTATGATGTTCCATATGCAGAGTCATTGAATGGTAATCTACGTCATTGAAGGGTAATATTATGTTGTGAAGGTAATTAATTGTTGTGTACTACCACGTTGCAGTTGTACGATGAATTTGTTGTTGTACTTGTATAGAGGG
>JAULKM010079169.1:0-11660 GCA_032355605.1 Rubia tinctorum
TTATAAAATTTATAACTACTACACGTTGTATAATAAAACTTTAATATTGCAACAAAGACCTTTTACATTTTATTATTATAATTAAACTCCGTTTTTCTATAAGCACATGGAAAGACCGTCTTTTCCAAGACTTTGCCATTATTTAATCCTTACATTAAAAAAATCTCTCCTAAAAGCAATAAAAAGTTGAGTCCATTTATTGATCATAACTCATGAAAAACACCAAGGTAAGTGCAAATTAGAAGAAATGATGATAAAATTTTTGGATTGCATGAATCGGGTTATAAACTTTATAACAATTACATGTTGCATAATAAATTTTTAATATTACAACTAAATTTTTTTAATTTTTATTATTCTAATTAAATTCAGCCTTTCCATTCCAAGACTTTCCCTAAATGTTTTCCAAATGGGTGCGATGCCAGCAAGAAAAATCAAGGGAAAAGGCCGGTGATTGTATATTGTCTTTGAGCTGTTATATGCTCATTGATCGCTTCTTTGTCGTGGCACGTGGGGGGTAGATTCTAAATTAATGTCAATAATCAACTGAATAATATACGCAGTACGCACCAGCACTAGCTAAACGATAATTAAATACTAAAGTAATGAAATCTTTTTGATTCTGTTCGTACATGAAAAAGGGGATTTTTTCATAATTTAATTAAAATAATTATGGTAATTTTTAAAAACTAAACGAGTTCATTTAACTTAAATATGAAAAGGTTTTGAAAAAACACCATCTTTCGATAAAACTATGAAAAGATGAAATTTAATTGGCATAATAGAAAGGGTAAATGGTTATAATTGCAATATTAAAAATTTATTGTACAACGTGCAATAGTTATAAGTTTATAACACAATTAATACAAACCAAATTTTTTATCTTTATTTCTTTTAATTTATAGTTTAAACATTGATTTTTTTTATAATTTCTTAAAAGACCGTGTTTTAAGAAACGTACTCCTTAAATTTAGTATTTTAATTTCTTTATATGATAATTTTTAGTTCCTCTGCTCCTACGCATCATTTGACACACTAGTATTTTTTCAATACGACACAGTTTGTTCAATTGCCAAAAAAAAGAATAAAGAAAAAAAAGGAAGGGGACTAAATTTATCTTACCCATCTTGGCCTTGAAAATTCTGAAGAATTACTCATTAAAAAGGACACTGAACTTGAATTAAAACATAGGTTAATTAATTTAAACGAGTCTCTCTTTCCTAACCAGGGGTGGAGCACATGAGAACTGGAGTGGCTCCCGCCCCATTCAAAAGAAAATTACAAGATTTTTTTTAAAATTAAATTATCTGCCTTCGTTAATACGGGAAAAATGATGAATTATTATTACGGTGGACAGGTCAAATACGAGTTGGGTAAAATGAGTAATTAAAAAATATGGGTATGACTCATTTTGACCCATTTTATTATGGGTAAAAAATCAGTTGGGTCAAAACGGGTCGAGTTGAAACCCGCTCAACCCGCGGGTTGAAAGTCATTTAACTCACGGGTTAAAAATGGGTAAACCCGCGGGTTTCAACCCATATATAAAACATACATATGAATTTATGTATCAACCCATATGGGTGAAATCCGTGGGTTTCAACCTATATATTGACCCATATGAATTTATATACCCACTCATATGGGTAAACCTGCGAGTTTCAACCAATATATTGACTCATATGAGTTTATATACCAACTCATATGGGTAAACTCGTGGGTTTTAACCCATATGGGTAAACCCGTGGTCAACCCACAAACCCAACTCGTTCAACCCATATTTTTCAACTACCAATTTGACTCATTACCCATTTAACTCATACCCATACGGATTTAAAATTAGATAACCCGCTTGACCTGCAGGTTACGGGTCTATTTTGCCACCCCATGCTTGTGTCAGTTGTTTTTTGGCAGTGTGGGTGAAGAATTCTTTTTTTAAAAAATTTAAACCGTCAATGACGGGGATGTTTGAGGATCCAACCCTTCATATTGATTATCATATTGGCAACTAGCCTACATTTAATTGATCCATTACAGCGAGATATGAGCTAGGCTCATTTACACATAGACACTAAATATTGCATTTAGAACAAGAGTCTATGCGGCAGAATGAAAAAAACATAAACATGATACATAATATACGAGGATCCATAATCTATGTTGGTCCTCCATTGTAAACTATCTGAACAGCTCGATCTGAACCCGTCAGCCTGATTTGTTGACCAGCTTGAGAAGGCGTCCCACCTCAAAACCGACACAGTAGATAGCATAAAACATGTAAGAAAATCCATAACCCACCCCAAATTGATCTACCCAGTTCTAATTAGCCGGAATCTATCAATCTGTTCTTGGGTGAAGAATTCATCACTTCCACACACGCAAACCCCGCCCCTCTCTCTTGAACTCCCTACCAGATTCCTCCTCTTTCTTCCATCCCTCCCTTTTCTTGCCCCAATCTCAGATGAGCCTACTTATTCCTAACGTTTTTTTTACACTGAACCCGTGATTTTTTTCTCCATTTCCTTATCTTGTGTCTGTTCTCCATCTTCAATTATGTGTTATTTAATTATTGTACAGTTGTATGGTCATCATTATGTGTCTTTGTTTGTTTCGGATCTTGTTTAAATCTGAGTTGCTTCGATTTAGTTTTTGAAAAGTTAGTTTATTATTAGACTTTTATATTTTTGACTTTAAATCCCGTGGCACTGCTTCTGTTCATTGCAATGATATGCTTCGATTTCTCTTCAAATAATCCCTTACTTTGATTCTCTAGTTCAATTTTCAAAAGGGTTTATGATTTATTGGTTATTCTTGAGTTTTGACCGTTGGATATGATTTTTCAGAGGCCATGGTATATTTTTTTGTTCGCAAGTTGTGAGAACATAATCAACTACCACGACGTAGATCCCACCGATTCCCAATGCCTTCTAGGACTCCTTCACCGCTATTCTAGCCGGTTTAGAAGTATTATAATATAATATGTATTTATGGAATACCAAAGTTGTATATGATTAGTATTACCATAGTTTTCTCTATTCTATAAGAAATCTCTTGTATAAGTACATGTTGATATCTTGAATGAATACAAGTCAGTTTTACACAATCCCTATACAATTTTACATGGTATCAGACTAACCCCGACCCCCTCTCTTAATTTTCAAAAACCCTAGCCTAATACTCTCAAATTTTTCCGCCGCCCACCCTCTCAAAACCTTACACGGCCTCCGCCTTTAACCCTCAATTTCCGCCACCGCCACCCTCGATTTCGATCACCGCCGCCGCCATGGGTTTTAATGATATGTTCTCCGATAATTCTAGTCCTCTCATCACTATAGCATCATTCAGTCAAATATGCTCTTGTCGCTTATGATCTTGATTCATTTCTTTACCTAGGATCAGCCCCGGATGAATTTATTGAAGCCACTTCATACTCATCCAAGCTAGCATCTCCACCAAGGTCAACCCAGATTTTGTTACTTGGAAAAAGAAGGTTTGCTTGGTGCTACTCTGGATTCAATCAACTATTTCATCTTCCCTGCTTGCTCATGTCGTTCGTGCAGTCTCTACCTCCAACGCATGGCTTATTTTGGAGTGGATTTTTTATGCGCAAACTCATGCCAATTTAACGCATATGAAGCACCAATTTCAGACTTTTCCGATGGGATCTCTCTCCATTCTTGAATATGAGAAGAAGAAGCGTGCCATCTCTGATTCCCTGGCAGAATGTTCTCACTTTGTCTCTGACAATGAATTCGTTGAGTGTGTTCTTCAAGGTCATGATGCTTTTTATGCGGCCTTTCGCATTGCCTTCAACATTCGATCAGATAGTGTCTCGTCCAATCAACTCCTTGGCATGTTACTTAAAAAAGAAGCTCAGATTCAAGAACTTCATGCGGGATTTCCGGGCTTCGCTGCAAATACTGTCACACGCACCCCTACTTCGATCGCAGATGGCTCTTCTACTCGGCCTTCCTGCCAGATCTGTAGTCGCCAAGTTCATGAAGCCCTTAAGTGCTGGCAATTCTGGAATGTTACCGAGTTTTTGGCCACTCGTCCACACCTTCCTCGCAATACCGGATGTAGATGAGGCTGCAACCAGCAGCCAGCCGCATGCCAAGCCTATGCCTCCTCAATCGGCGCTCCATCTTCTGCTCTTCTCGATCATGCTCGGTTCTTCTACTCTGACGCTACCAATCATGTCTCCTCAGACCTTGGCAACCTAGTTGTTCATTCTGATTACATTGGAAATGAAGGCTTACAATTTGGTAATGGTACGTCTCTTCCTATTACTCATTTGGGCTAATCTATTTTGCCATCCTCGAATAAACCTGTTTATTCGTTCATGATATTCGTAAAAAATGTAAAGTGTTTCACAACTCATTTTAAGGTCGAATGTTAATGATCTGCAAGGTCGGACGCTCCTAACCGAAACCGTTGAGAATAACCTTTATCGTCTCAATCCACCCACTCCTTCCGCTTCCGCTCTTGTGTTTTTTCTTTGTGCCAACTCCAAATCTAGCATGAACGTCTTGCCAGCCTCATGATTCTCCCCTTAGGCGTCTTATTTCTCTTTTCCAATTACCTGTTTTTCAGAATAATTTACAAAGTATTTGTGAGTATTGTAAACTTGGAAAAATCAACCGTTTACCTATTTCTCATGTTCATGAACCCAATACGGTTCTATTTGATTTAACGTATTATGATATTTGGTGACCTGCTTTGTTTCTTCATTTAATGCAAATCATTATTTTCTTATTTTTATTGATGATTACACGAAATTTGTTTGGATTTATTTTCTTTCTCAAAATCACAAGTTCTTCACTATTTTCAACTCTTTCAAAAAATGGTTGAAACACAGTTTAGCTCTAAAATTAGACAATTTCAATCTGATTGGGGAGGTGAATTTCGTACAGTCTCTACTTATCTTCAGCATCAAGGTATTGCTCATCGTATTTATGCTCCTCATACTTAGTCTCAAAATGGTGTTATTAAACGCCGACATCGTACGATTGTTGAAAAAGGTCTTTCCCTTCTCTATCGAGCTTGTTTACCTATCAATTGTTTTGTAGCATACCTTTCACACTTCAGTCTATTTGCATAATTGTACTCTCTCTCCAACTCTTAACCAAAAGTCTCTCTATGAATCTCTTTACCACCAAATTCCTGACTATGATTTTCACAAAACATTTGGTTGTCTGTGTTACGCTTTCTTGCATCCATATAGGTCTAGTAAGCTTGAATATCGATCTTCTCCTTGCATATTTATTGGTTATATTTCCAATCATAAAGGTTATCTGTGTTTACATGTTCCAACTAATCGCGTCTACATTGCCAGTCATGTTATTTTTTATGAAACCACCTTTCCCTATCTTGATCATCTTGAGCCAGTTCCCTATGTACCTTCAGCCGAATCAACTTTTGTCCCTCTGCCACTTCTCTTGCTTGCGTCTAGTTCTCCTTCACTATCTCCGCTTCCCCCATTGCCACATCAGTCTTCCACTGCTGATTCCTTCCCGCTGCTTCAAGACACGCTTGTCGTCACCCTCCCTATGCAATAACTAGACCGATGCTCCACCTCTGACGGTACGCCGCAGTATCCCAACTCCCTCGATGCGCAAAAAACGGTGGCCCAGGCACCTTTGGTTGATGTGCAGCTATAGTTGGGCCAAGCTGAGCTATAGTGGATGCCCGATGCCCCTTTACCACCCGACGTTAGCACACCGACTGCTGTCACCCGTCCCTCCAGTGGCACCAGTTCCCTATCACGGCCAACACATCTGAGCTTGTCCTCCACTTCCCCTACGGACGTACGTAGCTCCACTTCTAGTGATCCAGTTTCGCCAGCTTCCTTTGACACTCCCTTATTTCCCCCTTATTTTCGAGTTGCTGATGATAGTGAACACTTTATGGTTACTCGTGCTAGGAAAAATAATTTTAAAAAAAAATTCTTCTCTCCACTAAACATCCTTTACCTCCTTCTTACTCTCTTTACTCTTAGCCAAAAACTTTTTGACAAGCCTATAAAATTCCTGAATGGCAAAATGCACTGCAAGTTGAGTTTGATGCCGTTATGCGTAATGGGATGTGGATGCTTGTCCCACCTCTTAGTAATTCTAACATTGTTGGTTGTTAGTGGGTGTACATGATTAAGAGTCAAGATGAGGTTCCATTGAAAGGTACAAAGCCAGACTTGTAGCCAAATGATTTACTCAGGGGGGAGGGTGTTGATTATGTTGATACTTTTAGTCTAGTGGTCAAGCAAACTGTCATTCGTCTTGTTCTAACGGTTGCTCTTACTATTAATTGGCCTATTCATCGGGTTGATATAATAATGCTTTTCTGAATGGTGATTTTCCTAAGAAGGTGTATAGGTCACAACTTCCTAGATTTCATGATCAGACTCGTCCTTCGCATGTCTGTCTCCTTCAGAAAACTCTATGGCCTTAAACAGGCGGCCCATGCGTGGTTTGCAAAATTATGCAATTTTCTTAAGGATTAAGGCTTTGTTTCTTTTAAGTCTGACACTGCACTATTTAATCGTCGCTCAGGAAATATTGTTCTCTATCTTCTTGTTTATGTGGATGATTTGATTATTACCGGTTCTTCTTCAACTGCCATTTTTGAGTTGTGAAGTTGAATGATACTATTGTTCTTTGTGATCTTGGTCTTATGCATTATTTTTAGGAATTGAGTTTAATTGCTCAAAGGATGGTGTTGTTTTATCTCAGCAAAAGCACATTCGTGATCTCCTAGAACGTAGTAAAATAGCTGACGCAAAGCCTATTTTCTCTCAGGCTGAACCAGCTCCGTGTCTTGTCTTGGTTAGTGATCCTCTGTATGACCCTCATTTGTATCGTAGTATTGTTGGTGCTCTGCAATATGTCACGATTGCTCATCTCGAGATTTCTTATGCAGTCAATCGTGTTTGTCAGTTCATGCACAGTTTAACTGAGTTTCATTGGTCTGCTGTAAAGAGAATTCTACGTTACTTGAAGGGTTCCATTACTTTTGGTCTTCATATTTGGCCTTGTACTGATCATCATCTTGTTGCTTATTATGATGATGGTTGGGCGTCTGGCGGTGATAATTGTCGTTCATAGCATGACTTTGCAGTTTATTATGGTGGTAATATTATCAGTTGGTGTTTTCGGAAACAACATGTTGTCGCCAAATCCAGCTCGTAAGCGGAATATCGTGCAATCGCATTTGCTGCCATTGAGCTCATTTGGCTTCAACAGTTGTTACATGAGCTTCAAGATCCTCTTTTGCCTCCACCTATTCTGGCGTGTGATAATCTTAGTGCTACTTATATTTTCGGCCAATCCTGTTTTTCAACAGCGCTCTAAGCATATCAAGATTGATTATCATTTTGTTCGTGAGCAGGTTGAGGATGGTTCTTTGGTGGTTCTTCATGTTTGATCCCTTGTTCAGATTGCTGACATTTTTACTAAGGCCGTGGTACTACTCGTTTTGGTGCTCTTCGGTCCAAGATTCATGTCGCTCCACCTCAATGAGCTTTTGGTGGGGTATTAGAATATAATATGTATTTATGGAAAAATAAAGTTGTATATTATTAGGATTACCATAGTTGTGCTTATTCTCTAAGTGACCTCTTGTATATATATACTTGTTGATATCTTGAATGAATACAAGTCAGTTTTGCACAATCCCTATACAATTTTACAAGACGTGGCAAAGGCAGCAGTTGGAGGTTCAACACTTTTAGACGCCCTGATGACAGTTTGTTGCAGAAGTTCGTGACTTTGAGCTCTCGCCACCACTTTAGCATAAGTAGACAGCGGGTTCTGAGCAAGTTGAATGCTAAAGAATTGTAGAAAATATGGCCCAAGAACACGAAGAAACCAGAGAACAACATCTCTTGCTTATAGAAGAATCAAGAGTAGTTAAATTACCAAGAAGATCTTTAAAGTTTTGGAGAAGTTCGGTTACAGAACCATAGCCTCGGGTTCAATTAATCTCGAAGCTTATTAAGGAATAATAATATTATGTAAATTGTAATTAGATTTGAATTCCTTTTCTAGTCTAGTATAGGTATTTTGTACTACTATATAATGTACCCCGGAGCATGAATACAGACACAATTATTGCCCCGTAATTTTTTCATGGTATCAGAGCCTAAAATCCTGAAAACCTAAAGAAAATTTTTTCGCTGCTTTCCGAGCCACCGCTGCCGATTGACGTCCGCGCATTGCTTCACGCACCGCCGTTTCCACCGACCATAGTTCGCTGCCAGTTGTCGATCGCCATCCGCAGCCGCTGCTCACCAGCCGCTGTTATCGACGCTCTATTTTTTGTCGCTCTGCCAACACAGTATCCGCCGATCTCAGCCACGCTTTGTTCCACACGCCGTCTCCGATCCGCCATTGCCGCGCATCTGCTGCCATTCACCGCTGCTGCCAATCTGCCATCGCTGATCTGCCGCTCCTGGTTGTCTGCTGCCCGTTGTCCATTAGTGTGTGTAAGTTACATGTCGCCGTACCGTTCTTGCGCCTACGTAAAGTTCACGCACTGCCACGTCGTCCATACCGCTGATCTGCTCACCGCAGCTGATCTGAAATTATGTGTGCTCCTGGCTCTAGTTCCGATGCCGCTGAACAGGCCTGTATCGTTGTTGAAGCCGAGGCTAATAAACTACAAAACCTCAACGCCACTGATTTCATTGCAGCTTTACTCAAACAGTTGCAATTGCAATCTGACATTGGGGGATCTGTACCTACAGGTCGTTCTCTGCATGACTCTGACTTTCTCAGTACTTTCGACGACCCAGGTTTGTCAATCTGTCTCGTCATACTTAAAGGAGAGGAGAATTACCTGGAATGGTTTAATGCTATCTACGACGCTATGCTTGCCAAGAAGAGGAATGTTTTCATTGATGGAACCATTGCTAAACCTCCAGACAATCATCGTGATGCGGTTGAATGGCCTGAAATTAATGCTACCATAGTGTGTTAGGTTTTACAGACCTTAGATCCACCATTACGTTCTTCAACCAGCAACTATGCCACATTGAAGGAACTGTGGGATGATCTAAAGACTCGTTTTACCCTTCGGAATGGTCCAAAAATTCTGCAAATGAGCGAAGATATCCAGAACTGTCTGCAGAATGGTCAAACTGTTGCCATTAATTTTGGCAAACTAAAGAAGCTGTTCGGCTGTTCGGCGATTACAACTCCCTTCGGCCTCCTTTAGTTTGCACCTGTGAAGCTTGTAAACCTCTGTGCACTTACAACCATGCTGCCAACGCCTTCCTCATTCGTGAGAAAGATATGATCCTCCAATTTCTCATGGGTCTTGACGAAGGCTATCGTACCTTGCGATCCAACATCATGACCACTGATCCTCTTCCACCAGTCATGCGTGTTTATGCCCTTGTTGCTCAGGAGAAGAATCACAGAGATATTGTTCGGTCTTGCAAGGCTTCAACTGACTCTATGACGTATGATACACGACGTCCACCACTTTCGGGTTCTTCGCCTGCTGTTCTCACTTTAGTTGATTGCAGGAATCTGATTTGTTCACATTGTAATTGCAAGGGCCATGACAAAGAAACATGTTTCAAGCTCACCAGAGTACCAGATTAGTTCAAATAATTGAACATGAGGATCAGGAAGATGGCGGCCGCTTGGCTCTACCACCATTCACCGGCGCTGCCGTGGCTCCTCCGGGATATGCTGTCGTAGCCTCCCAAACTACTCCTCCTCGTTCTGATTTTGGTTCTGCTCTGTCTGATGAACAATGGAGTACGAACCTACATTTATTTTATCACTTTAATTATGTATCTGACCATGGGTCAGGTAAGTCTACTTTACCATGGATTCTTAATACGGGAGCCTCATATCACATGACCAGTGACAAGGGTTCTCTTCTTGAAATTACTACTGTTGTTCATTCCTTGAATGTTGTACTGCCTGATGATTCTGTGTCATCTGCTACCCAATATGGTTCTATTTGTTTTGGGGATGTTACTCTTACTCATGTGCTCTACATACCCTCTCTGTATTGCTATTTATTATCATGTTCTAGATTGTTATCTGCATTAAAATGCCTAGCTTTGTTTACTGAAAATTATTGTATTTTACAGAAAATCAGTACGAGGAATGTGATTGGTCTGGGTGAACAGTAGGGGGATTTATTGGCTTCGTCTGCTAGATTCTAATGTTTTCTCTCGCTATCCATACCAACAGTTGCTTCAGTTTCTTCTTCTGATTTATGGCATCAGCGTCTTGGGCATCCATCCTCTACGGTGTTGTCTTCTATTTCTACTCTTGATTTCAGCACAAATAAAGTTTATGTTCCTTGCTCTGTCTGTCATAGAGCAAAACAGACCAGATATAGTTTTCTTTGAGCAATTCAAATGCTACTTTTTTATTTGAATCAATACATTGTGATATTTTGGGTCCTTATAAAACACTATCTTTTAGTGGTGCATTATATTTTTTTTAAACTATATTTGATGATTATTCCTGCTCTGTTTGGGTTTCTTTGTTAGTTGCTAAGTCTGATGTAGCATCTAGATTTTTAGAATTTTGTGCTTTGATCATGAATCAGTTTATCCGTGTGATTAAGCGTGTCCGGGTTGATAATGGTACATAATTTTTTACCTTTGAGATCATATTTTGCTGAGTCTGGAATCGTGTTTGAGACATTCATGGTTGATACACCGTAGCAGAATGGTCATGTTGAGCGCAAGCATCGCCATTTGCTAAATGTGGCTCGTGTTTTACGCTTTCAAGCCAATCCGCATATTGAGTTATGGGGTGAATGTGTTCTTACTGCTGCTTATTTGATCAATCGGCAACCCATAAAGCAACTTGATGGGCGCGTACCTTTCGAATTGCTTCATGGACGTCCTCCAAGTTACAAAGATTTGCGAGTATTTGGCTGTTTGTGCTTTGCCTCCTACATTCCCAGATTGTGTGACAAGTTTGCTCAGCGAAGTCGCAGATGTTTATTTCTTGGGTATCCTGTCGGAAAGAAAGGTTATCGTCTTTTTGACTTGGAAACTCATAATTTCTTCAATAGTCGGGATGCTGATTTTTATGAAGACCAGCTTCCTTACAGTATGTTACCGGAGGCCTTACCGTCGTCCGTCACATCACCGGCGCTAGCCCCCTCACCGCCGGTGACTGCACCGCTGGTGGCCAGCTTCCCGCCGACATCTCCTATACCGCCGACGGTTTTGAGTATGGATGTACCGCCGCAAGCCGACGTCATCCCACACGCGCAGGCCGAGCGTGACTCACCATCCGCTGCCGAGCTCCATGCGCCACCGAATGTCAATGTCCACACGCCTTCGGCTGTCGACGTCCACGTGCCGCCTGCTTCTTCGGTGTCTCCTCCATCTACTTCATCACAGCCGCTAGCTTCGTCGATTGAGAATACGATATTGTTAACTTCGGCCGAGCTACCTACTGTCCGACAGAGTGGTCGTCCTCGTTGATCTCCTACTTATCTGCATGACTATGTCTGCTCTGTTGCTGATATTAATAACCCCTCCCCCACTGTTACGACCACACCTGCGACATCACATTCCTCATGTGTTCTCTATCATTTAACTGAATTTGTAAATTGTGATAAATTTTCTAGTACGCATTCTAGATTTTTGGGTGCAGTAACTTCTAGTGCAGATCTCACCACTT
>JAULKM010079180.1:0-11660 GCA_032355605.1 Rubia tinctorum
ATATTTGCACTAAAAATTATCTCAGGATTATATCTGCACTTTCTCAAATATATAGGGTTATATTTGTATATTTCCCATTAAAAAAGTACACCTTTCAGAAGGTGGACTGTTACAAAATAAAGTCTTGCCTCACCGAGAGGACTTTGAAAATCTTGCCTCACCAAGAGGACTTTAAAATGTTTAGTCTCACCAGGAGGACTTCCAAAAGTGCTTTATTTTTGGGGGTGATTTCACCCCAGTTGAATGCTCAAAAGGGCTACCATTAGGAATTGAAGAAGAGGGGAGGACACATTTTGGAAATACGTCCTTAGGGGTTTTTTTGTTATCCGAAAATGAAAAAAAGAAAAAAAATATTGAGAAGTAGCATTATCGTAATGCGTATTCAACCTGATTTATATTTTTAATTTATTATTCATTCAGAATAATTTTTTTTTAAATTGAAAAATGAGAAGGATGCATTTCAATAATGCGTCCTCCGTTTTTTTAAAATTTGATTAATTTTCTGGAAATTAAAAAAAAAGAAATAATAAATGAAGATGTGCATTTCAAGAATGGGTCCTCTAAAGTGAAATTTTTTGTTGTTAATTTGATTAATTTTCTGAAAATATAATAAATAAATAAATGTAGATGACACATTATTTTAATTAAATAAATGTATAATTTTTGTTTTCCCAATTTTTTAGAAAACAATTATAAATGAAGAGGTTGCATTCTCAAAATGCGTTCTCTAATTTTAATTTAATTTAATACATATATATGTATGTATATACATGTATATATTTTCCTATGAGTTAAAGAAATAACCATTTCTTTAATAATCTAGAATTTTTTATTTCGAATTTCCTAGTACTTTTTGCATTTGAAAATTGTCTATTGCTCGGTAATCATTATTTTCAATGTTAGAATTAGAGTAGTAGTTATATTGAATGTCAAGCTAATTTGTGGACGATAATAATGCAATGTTAGATGAACGAGTCTCGAATGTACTAATAACGCCCTCCGCAAAGTTTTCCACCTATTCCACATGGAGGCGACCGTATGGTCCGGGATGTGCGTCTTCTTACAGGCACATGAGTAGACCCTGCTAAGTTTTCATCCTGAATTCCCTCCATGGAATCCTCCTCCATATCCTCCCCAGCTTTGTCATTGAGATGATGTTGAAATTGAGGACCGCTAGCTGTATGGAACAGAGCAGTCAGAGACATATGTGCATGACTACTAGATGTAGTAAGGTATGCAGTAGAATGAACCGGTGAAGCAGTGCAATGTGATGGTCCAACTTAGTGTAAAGATCAAAGTTGATCTCAATCCTCTCCAGTTTAATGTAAAGATCCGCTGCCAACGAGGACATTACATGTATATATACACACATATACATGTATATATACACATATATATGTAATAAATTAAATTAAATTAAATTAAAATTAGAGGATTCATTTTGAGAATGCAACCTCTTCATTTATAATTTTTTTTCTATTTTTTTGGAAAACAAAAATTATACATTTATTTAATTAAAATAATGCGTCCTATACATTTATTATTATTATTTTAATATTTTCAGAAAATTAATCAAATTAACAACAACAAATTTCACTTTAGACGATGCATTTTAGAAATGCGTTCTCTTTGTTTATTATTTCTTTTTTCAAATTTTTGGAAAATTAATCAAATAAAAAATTGATTTTGGAGGACGCATTATTGAAATGCGTCCTTTTCATTTTTTTAAAAAAAGGAATAAATAATAAATAAATAAGTAAAAATCAGGTTGAAGATGCTTCACGGTAATTCTACTTCAAACATGGTTAAAAAAAAGGGGAAATCAGGATAAAGATGAAGACGCATTATCAAAATGGGTCTTCTCCAATAGAAAAATGATAAAAACTTTGAATTGCGTAATCACCATTTGCATCTACCATGCTGCTAGGTGGCACTATTCATGGAATTCTCTATAGATTTAGTTTGCAACATTTTCCCGCGGATTATGATGACCTCCACCCATTGACTCCGCTTCTGCTCCATGTCTTTCGCTTAAGCTGCAAACACAGAACACCCAAAACACACACTTAAACGAAAAAGAACACCATAGAGAAAAATGATCAATCTGAGCTGAAATTTTGCAAATGATTCCGGCAACCATGAATAGTCACGTCGCAGTATTAACCTTTCCGTTCGCATCCCACCCTTCCGTGCTCCTCCACCTCGTGGAGAAACTAGCTGCGGCTTCACCTGACGTCACGTTTTCATTCTTCAGCACCACCGTAACCAACCAGAAGCTCCGGTCCCGGCAGGAACCGCTGGAAGCATCCAACAACTTCCTATCTTACGACGTCGACGATGGTGCTCCGGAAGGGTACGTTTTCCGGGGCAACCCGCTGGAGCCCATCGGGTTCTTCATCGACGCGACGCCGGGGAATTTCAAGAAGCGAATGGCCGAGGTAGTGGAGCAGACTGGGTTGAAGATCACATGTTTGTTGGTGGACGCTTTCTTGGGGTTCTCCGCCGATTTGGCTGATGAACTGGGGATCCCTTGGTTGTCGTTTTGGACTTCCGGCCATCGGTCCCTATCGGTGCATTTCTACGCGGATGAGATCATTAGGGCTACGGCTTCTGGAGGTAACGTTTTATGAAGTTTCAGAATTGAATGAATATGTACTTGCACATCAAGTGAAAGAGCTTTTGTGAATGTCATCATATTGGCATAGACAATTATTTAGTGATTCATTTTTATAATACTCATGCATAAATAATATATAAGATGACATACCTGAGTTTGTTTATCACTTTATCTATATGTTGATTATTTATATGTACTCCCTCTCTAACCTCTATTTACACTCTTTTTTTTAACTATTCGCTGTGAAAGTTTGAACGCACATTTGAATAGATATATAAACAATAATATTATCGTGTGTGATATTGTACAATTTGTCATAACAAGTACTCCCTCTGTGGATGTGACACACTTTCCTTTTTTGCTCGTTTTTGTGAATTTGGCCCACTTTCCTTTTATGACAAGATTCCTTCAATTTTATCCACTCATTCTACTTTAACCTTTTTAAATTCAATTTCATCCACTCATTTTATTTACCCAAATCCAAGCACCTAGAGCTATGGTGCCACATCCAACGAAACGGAGGTAGTAGTGTCTAAATATCAACCTTTTATTTGCTGTTATTATACGTAGGTAAACTTATTAATGGTCAAATATGTTTCTTGAACAGCGTGACAATGATTGCAGTGCAAATAGAGCTGGAGCGGAGGGAGTACTATTTATGAATTCTAGATTTATTGGGACTTATTGCGAATTAGAATGTATTTCTGCAGAGACCAAACAAGGTTTATATAGAACGTAAAACCAACGGTCGCGTCCATAAAGCAAATCATTGTGTTCATGTGTTCTTAAACAATTGCATCTTTTCGATTCTTCATGAGTAGATGTCACCTTTCGTGTTATTGCAAGATGAACTCATGTTTTATTTTAATCCTATATTTATCATTTACTAATGTAACAATGTCATATGCTCTTATGGTATCTAACAAATCCATCATTGATCTTTCTTGTTTTAGGAAAATATGTGAATACAGTATATTATACCTCAGTTGAAGCCAGAATCAATTTTCCTAGCTGGAGGAAAAATACCCTGACATCCCTCCTAAATCTACTCTTTTATCGCATATAAACTCATATATACTGTCTAGTTCAAATTATTTATACATAATTATTGGTTTTTCACCGTCCTGATCATATTTTTCTGGATTTTTAGTCTAAACCCAAAAAAATGTAACTAAGATGGTTTCTATACCCTGTCCTATTTTAAAATTACACATTTCTTAAAATCCAAGGTTATATACTGTATGATCATGGTGGTTGTAGCAGGAAAATAATGATTATGAATCTATATGATAACTAGTAAGTGATTGGCTGAAGTGCAGTTGGGGGACAGACAGAAGATATGAACCTAGGATTTCTTCCTGGAATGTCGGAAATACATGTTAGTGATATACCGCAGGAGCTCTTTACTGGGCATTCAGACCAACCATTCCCCAAAATGCTGTACAACATGGCACGAGCGATGCCCCGGGCGAATGCAGTTCTGTTCAACACATTCGACGGAATGGACAGTGTTGTTGAAAATGATCTGAGCTCCAAGTTTCGAAAGGTTCTCACTATCGGCCCGACAGTTGTACCATCACCCCTGCTTCAGTCAGATAAAGACGATGAGTTTGGCTGCTTGAAATGGCTGAAGGAGCGCGAAATCGCTTCCGTTGTGTACATAAGTTTTGGAACCATGCTACGCCCTCCACCCCATGAGCTGTTGGCACTAGCAGAAGCAATAGAAGAAAAGAAGGTTCCATATCTTTGGTCATTTAGGGGTGAGCCAAACAATTTAGGGCTAGATGGCTTTCTTGAGAGGACAAAGGGCATAGGTAAAATGGTTCCATGGGCTCCTCAATTGGATGTTTTGGCACATTCTTCAATTGCTGTGTTTGTTACACATTGTGGTTGGAGTTCATTGATGGAGAGTGTAGTTTGTGGGGGTGCCAATGATATGCAGGCCTTTTTTCGGGGACCAAAAGTTGAATAGGAGAGTGATTGAGGATGTATGGAAAATTGGGGTTGGAGTTGAAGGTGGGTGGTTTACAAAACATGGAATGATCAAAGCATTGGATTTAATTTTTTGTAATGGAGGGGGTGAGAATTATATGAGGGGTAAAATCAACAAGCTCAAAGAAAGTGCCTTGAAGGCTGTTTCTACTGATGGGAGCTCAAGTAAAAATTTCAAGATTCTTTTAGATATGGTCAACAACGTGGGTGTTTGACTGCATTTTCGAGTTCCGATCATTTACTTCGTATCTTAATAATATATTGTTTGTTACAAATAAATTTTTATACTTTTCAAATAGTTTAATTAATTGTTTAACGATATATTGTTTCCTAGAAATAATTTATTATGCTTTTCAAATTGTTTAATTTTGTAGAGTGTGAGTGGTATATGAATTTTCTTTTGAAAAAAGTTTATGTAGAGAAAATCAGCTAAATTGTATTACATACAAACATTGAATCTGTAGAAGTTAATTTCCCTTTATCTGGATTTGTAATGTTCTGGAAAATGTACACAAGAGTGTCCAAAGAGAATGAGTTATACAACTTATACCAGAATTCTAACTCCTAATTACTTGGTAGAATATTCTAGTGAATCTTTTATTCTAACACCCCCTTGTCAAGCGAATCATCAGATGCTACGAGATACAACGTTTGAACTTGAAAAACTCAAACAAAGGATGAGACGATTCTTTTATAAAAGTCAACAAGTTGAAGTGACGTGGGAACGTGATGAATTTGAAACTCGCCTGAAAAAGTCGACTTACAATGTGTTTGAAAATGTGTTTCGCCCTCTTGTGATCAACTAGATTCAGAGCTAGAAAGATGGCATTGTTGTTGTCACAAAGCAGGAGTGGAGGACTGGAGAGCGACAATTGAAGGTCACGTAGAAGATGAGACAACCAAACAACTTCCTTCACATTATTGACCAATGCATGATACTCAGACTCAGAGTTGGAACAAGAAATTGTGGGATGCTTCTTAGCACTCGAGGAAATAAAATTGCCAATGAGAGAGACAACTGACCCGCACCGCACGGGGTCGTTCTTTTTTATCGAATTACCCGCGGGATGCGTTAAATATAGAATTTATATTGTTGCTCCATACTCACTGCTAACTACAATAAAGAATCTAATGGCAAGTCCGGGGTCATACACAGAGCTACTAGTATTTAAAGTTTAGCCGAACACAACCCACAATTGGGCGTTACCCCAATTGTGTGTCGGGAGGTATTTGCGTAACATGAATGATTCAGGGATTTAATCCTAGATTATGTCACATGTAGACATGTAAACCTAATCTCATGCTTATGTCATTTAGTGTGGAGATGGTCGGGAATTTCCAATGTTTATCACACACAAGTTCGTCTCCCTTAAAACCATCTTGCCACCTCCATAATTAAGGATGCACTCCAATCTTTCCGACTCCGCATTTCTTCCCATTATCTCAATTCCAATGCTAACAAACCACTTCTCGAAGGATCAAGCCCAGGCAAAACTGTTAGATACAGGAGTGAGACTAATACATCTCGAACTCTCCATTATGGACACCAACCCTAAGCCTAGAGACGAAAAGGTATCAGTGCCTTGTGATTAGGGGTGGACGTTGGTTTAGTTTATTCGGTTTCGGTTTATTTGGTTTGAGTTTTTCAGTTTTGCCCCTAAAAAGCCCAAAACCGTATCCAACCCGAATAATCTGAACCGAATTTGGAATTCGGTTTCTATTTGAAATTGAATTCAACCCGAATAAACCGAATTGATTGTAATTTTTAAAAAATAATTACCAAAATCGTATAATTTAATTTATAATTAATAAAAATATGTAATATAATATCTACATCATCAAAATAAAGGTTTCAAAATAAAAATCCAACAAGTACAACACAAATTCAACCATAACATTTTTTAGTATTACATTTAAGATTAAAGAAAAATAGTTCGCTATAATATTCATCTTCAAAACCTTCACATTCTTTAAACTTTCAAGCACTTCACATTCTTCAAACTTTCAAGCACTTCACATTCACTTTCACTTTCAAACACTCCACAAATTTACTTAAGATAACTTATATTATTTATTTATCTCCCCAAACTTACTTAAGGTTTAGAGTTGGGGATAATTTTTTTAATATAAAGATTGGTCCTCCAACTTAAATTTATAAATTTAATTTTTTGTTTTAAAATTTAATTAATATTATATATTTAATTAATTGCAATTCGATATTCGGTTCGAATTTCTGTTTGAGTTTAAAAAATTGATCCAAAAACCATATTCAAAATTCAGTTTATTCAATTCGGATATCCGAAAACTATATATTAAATTCGGTTTGGGTTATTCGAATTTGGATAATTCAATTTTCAGTTCGGTTTTTGGTTTTTTTTTCTCACCCCTACTTGTGATGACTCTAGAATCGATACAACCCTAGATGCTACAAACTACAATGCTCAATTATCGGGGTAAGCAGGATTTATTCCGTTAGGTTTTCTATATAGCGAGCCCCGATCTATCGCTCCTAACATGTGATCACTCACACAACTAACCAATTAGAATTCACGTCTAACGATCGTCCTGATACTCTTTAGGTATCATGAATGCACTCATATCCCCGGTACTCTTAAAACTACAATATCATTACTCTAACACTCCCAACTTAGCATTTTAGCCTAGCACGATATTATAGTATGGATGAAGTTACAGATGCATCATAACACATATCATGACATAAATCATATTAAAATAGAAACCTCAAATCATGAAGAAAATTCAAAAGCATAGAAATATAGGGTAGTCTAGAATCTCACCAATCCGATTGAAGTCATGCTTACAAATAAAACCATAAGAAAATAAACTACTCTAGAGACATTAAATCCCTGACAATCATTGGATTTAATGTCATAGATCTAGGAAAATAAATGAAGAGGGGAGATAATCTCATTCTCTTCCTACAACTAACTAAAATAGAAATGATTTAGCTGACTATGAAACTCTAGGAGACTAAAGTTTCTTACATAGTAGGTAGACTGGGCCAAGCCCAAATGGTAGGAAACCCTAGGCAGCCATGCTTGCATAGGTCGTGCCATATTGCACATCCTCCATATTGCACGTCCCACCCTGCATGACCTGTACAATACCACGTTTTGATGTGTGACCTTCAGTTTTCTACCATTCTTGCGAATGGCTTCTATTAGGCTACTTTTAAGTGCTTATGAGCGATCTACAAATAATCTCACAAAATAGAATCCAAATGCTCATAGGGACTTAATCCATTAGACTCAAAATAGGTTACAAAATGAAGGATTTAGATTCGAAAACCAAAACAGTCGTCTAAACCCCTTATGATGTAAACCTGCCAAACTATATCAATCTAGCAGCCAAAAGATAACAAAAGAGATGTTAAATGCATTGGAAAATACATGCATTTGACATCTCATCAAATCCGCCACACTTAAACCTTTACTCACCCTCGAGTAAACAAGAACAAGAAAAAAACTAAGCGTAAACTAGCATGAAAAGGTTTTGCCAAAACACCCAAAATTTTATCCTTAGACTAACCTAGCCCCCAAGACATAAAAATCTCTTACACGCTCATATCCCGAAACTTAAGATAATATAAACAACCAATATACCAATCAAAGGTAAGGTACAAAATATAAGTGGATAACTAGTTTTTTCCTATCAAAGAAGCTACCAAATGAACAAACCAAGAGAAGCATAGAATCATTTTTCTCTCATTTTGCCAAGGAGCCCTCTCGGGTTTTCATCCTAACTTCACACATTTTTTTTCAAAATACCACCTCAACAACTTGGCATCTTCCGGACACACAAACAATTTCTTCAAGCGTGGAAAGATAGGAAAATACCGCAAGACCTTTACCGGTGTCTTTTTCTTCAATGTTGTCCCTACTTCTGCACCAACGGCAATCTCACCACGCTTCAGCTTGTACCGTGAATCACCACACACCCGACAACTATCAATTATCTCATCCTCCTTCCCACGATATAACATACAATCGTTGGGGCATGCGTGGATTATTTTCAACTCCAAACTCATGGGACAAAGAACCCTTTTGGTGGCCCATGCCCTATCGGACATTAGATTACCTTCGGATAGCAATTCTCTAAATACTTCAAGTGTCTCTGTCATACATTTATCCTTCCATCCAAATTTGGCCTTCAAATTCATCAATCTCAAAGTCGCACTCAGTACAGAATGCTTGGAGCCCGTACACAAGGAAGTTCTTTTGTCATTGTGCAACGCTTATAGAACCTCATGTTTCCCGTGAAATTCTCTAGCAACATTCTCCACCATCTCATCAAATTCATCGTTTCCATCTACATCACAGGTTCTGTTCTTTTAATCAAAACCTCACCATGCCACACCCAAGATGCCTAACTTGTTTGAAACCCACGAATGACAAGATGTTCACGTAATTTCTTCCTCCCCAAATAAATGTCATTCTTACAATCCTTACGTGGCCATCATGTACGCACCACGCCATTCTTGGATGCATGTTCTAACGCCACAACGACAAATTATTCAACCAAGGGAAGGTATTCGGGTGAGTTCCTAGGATCATTGCCAATGACCTTAATGCGATCCATTACCACCAACATATATCCTATTGAGATGACAAGAATTAATCAAAACATACATTACCCTAATTAAAACAACATAAACCCCAATATTCACAATTCAACCACATTAAAAAATTATAATTTTATCTAATTTCAAAATAAGTATCTCCACAAAATTTATCCATTCACATAAAACGTTACCCAATTCATTTACCTAACCCCTCAACTTTAAATTCAACATAAATCACTCCTAACTTATGGGTGCACATATATACATACACACACATACATATAATTATGAATGTGTAGACATACCTTACCCAGTTAATCGCCCCTTGAAGAACCAAAGTAGGTTTTCCTGCCAATGTTTTGCTTCGAAGAAAATGACCCGTTTGTTGCAAAAGTGGTTATTTATAATGCAAACTAGTTCCGATATCGGAATTGAAAATTGATGCCTTTACACTTTCCATCTATAGTGTTCTTAACTTGAAACTATGCCCAGAAAGTCTTTCGAATCCGTAAGACGTTTCAAACCTTCATGGCTAGATGTGTAAACCACTTCCGGACTCGGAAATGGTTCGGACCATGTGTTCCGGACTCGGAACAAGAGTTTAAAAAGTTACTAAGTCAGAACCAACTTTAGACCGAGACAATTAAAGTCGGTTCTTCACTAAACCGACTTGGATCGGCGTCATACGAAGGCGGTTATAAATTAACTGACTTAAAAAATCAATCAACCGCCTTTATAAATGTTGGGGGCTGACATTTAACCGTACCCAACTCAGAACCTATGCAGGAAGTTGGATTTTCAAAAAGAAAAACAACGAGCCGCCTTCTGTAGCCGCCTTTAATGGTGCTCTAATCTATACTTGTTTAACCGATAAGTTTAGTTGACATGTAATTTGAATATTTTTGCTATAAGTTGGTTATTTCTAAAGTTTAGTTAGATTGAATGACAAATCCACTCTTTAAAATTGCCATTCAGTATTTTTTTTCCAACTATGAATATTTGATCTTTATAAAATAAAATATATATTGGGAAAGCCTAACCTTTGATATAATTATGATCATTACGCCATAGTATTTAATATAAATATTTATATGGCTAAACAGCCATTGTGTTTGGCGAGATGCATGCTAAACATAGGATTTCTACAAGAGTCTGATGTGCAGGCACCACACCCAAGTTTGCAATAACCATTTTGGGCATAGAATGCAGCAATACACAAGGTAAAGCTGTGATGATCGGAAATGTCTCCATTAATTTGTAACGATCACGGATTTAGAAATTTGAATATTATTTTTATTAAATGTATATAATCACACAGTCAAAAAACTCGCTTCTCTCCTTCTCTGTCTTCTCTCTTCCCCAAAAAATAAAACCTTAATTGCTTCAGGGGGCCGCCACCGCACCACCTTTCTCCGACGGCCCCCACCACAATCCCACCCTTCCCAAGCCCCCTACACCCATACCCTTCTTTCCCCCCTGAGATCTAGACTACTGATGAAAAGAACTAAATTCATCGACGTACCACAACAAACGTGGCTTCCGACGAGGTGTGTTCTTCAGATGACCGTGACTTGCGACGTAGTCGTGGCTTCCGAGATGGCCGTGGCTTCCGACGTGGTCGTGGCTTCCGACGAGCGATGACGTTCCAGGTGGCCAAGGCGACAACGCTTGACGTGTCTATGGCGAGGTCGGGACTCCAGGCGAGCGACGACGTTCCGAATCAGTACAAATTTGCGCAACTCGGACCGAGTTGGCGTAACTCGGTCCGACTATGTACTGAGTCAGCACCAGGTGGGCGGACTCAACTCGGCTAAAATTTGGGAATTTTCAGTGGGCCAGAATATTAGAGAACTCTTTTTTGGGACGCAACAACATCGTGACGACGATAGACATATTCGATTTTTTAATGATGTGATGGTGTCATTTTCATTGGTATACCTTGGATGGCGGCGACAAATATAGGTGTTAAAATGTTATTTACAATTTGGAGACCAAATTTTTTTCCTACAGTATAGAATTATGGCAGTTTCTTTGGTGGAGGGCATGAGCATGGAGTTCTGCTTCATTTTGTTTAATTATTTAACTTTTCAATTTTCTACTTTTCGGGGTGGGATGCACTTAATTATGCACTTATTTTATTTCTTCATCCGTTTCCTCCATTTTTTGCTTTCTTTATTCTGTTCATTTTACTTTAAGAAGGGCTTTGAACTACTTGGTTTTTTTATTTAAGTATCGGGTATGAATTATCTCTGTCGATACTTATTTTTCTGACAGCCTGATTCCGATAAAATTTGATATCCAAAGGGATGGTTAGGAGAAATTCAAGTCAAAGTCGTTAAATCAATGGATTTTTGGTGATACTGCTCTTTCTAAGGATTTAAATCACATTTGTAGACTTTGGTCCATTAGATGTTTAGGCCAATTTTATTGTTCATTCAATTTAATTGATCTTTTTAAGCTTTTGGGGCC
>JAULKM010079210.1:0-11660 GCA_032355605.1 Rubia tinctorum
CTCACAAACTTTCACTTACTAACTTGGCGGCTCTAGCATAAACAAGTGTTATTTATACTAACACCCACCCTTAAACCCTAGGTCTAATCTATCGGGCCTAGACTCTTGTAGCCCATTAAGAAATAAACCTAAGTCAAACAAACTCAATTTGGACTTTGAGGAGAAATTCCAACAAACCCCTCGCGACCTCTCTTTGGATGGCCCTCGGCCACAGTTTGAGCAGGAATCGAACTGCTCGATGCAGATCGAGGTTGTTGAGGGTCTGGGAGGATGGTCACATCCTCATTTCCAAAGAGATCACCACCAAGACCCACTGAAAATCAAAAAAGAAGAAAGTTAAAAACATAAAGTATAAAAGAATAAGCCTGACAGAAAAGAAAAACATGCACAGCAGCAAACACTTTCATGGGGGTTCGAGGTGCTACTTTCTCGGGCCTCGAGAGCAAGATCTCCATCACCCTCTCTTTGAGAAGAGTCTTGGTGGAGGGCTTCTGGAAAGTAGACCCTTCCCCTTTGGTCTTCAAAGAGCCCCTCGAAGGGTCGCTGCTCTCTTCCTTCTTCTTCTTCTTCTTTGATTTCTTACTCACCCATTTTACATCATCCGAAGCAGGCTTCATTTTCTCCTTCATTAGCTTACTCTCCTTAACCTTCTTCCCCTAATTCTCGAGTGGAGTCTCCTAGTTGCTAGTTGGGGAAGGAGGCTTAATCATCACATTGGATTGGTTGTGCATCCATTGATCATAAAATTCGCACGACCACTCATAACTTCTCATTTAATATTATACGATAATATTGTTGTTCATATATCTATTCAAATTAGGGGCGGATGGACATGGGGTTGAAGGGGGCTCCAACCTCCACCAACAAATTTTCACGGAGTGTTAATTTTTGAACTCTTTAGCCCCCATCAAATATTTTTAAAGGTACTAAGTTATAAAAAAAACTATCCTTCAATCCCATCTTGATTATTATCATATTTTTTATTGGATATTATTATATAAAAAATTAATTAACTAGCCCCGCCCAAAAAAATTGTGGCTCTACCCCTAATACAAATATGTGGTCAAATTTTGACAGAGAATAGTGTCAAAAAAAGTAAGAGTGTAATTTCACATGGCACATGGGAAGTTCTCAAAATCATGGGACTTAAAATGTAAAGTTTCATCGATATAAATTAAAATAATATCATCTATATTTTTGTTAGACTTTATATTAACATTTTATAAAATATTTTTATATAACTCTTAATTATATAGATAAAGATTTTAGCCATAAAACATATTTATTTTCAAATTTAGAAAATTAAAGTAAAATGTTAATTTGAAAAGGAAGAGACATGAATATTGATGTCCCCAATATTAAAAAAAATAATAAATTCACCTATGCACTTCATATAAATCGAAAAGAGTACATGAAGAAATTGCTGCACTTCCCTTAAAGTGCAGCTACCAGTGAGATCAGCATGTATGTTTAATTAATTTACATATCGGCAGAAAGTAAAATTTTAAGATAATTGAAATATTCCAATATTTTTTGGAGGACAACAGAAGATCCTGATTTTGAAAAGAAGGTCCATATCCCAGTTAGTTTTTTTTTCCAAACAAATTATAGGGCCTTCCCATTAAGATAAAGAAATGGTTTACAATTTTGGTGATAGACTAATACTAGTACTAATCTATCTTCTTTTACAATTGATGCACTAATAAACTATTGAAAACTCATAACTAAAATGATAAAAAGTCTAACTATTACAAGGTGGAAATAAATCTCACGTGATTTGCTCACAGAGGGTGAGTGGGGTGAGCGTCCCACTTGATAGACCGTGAAGGTGTATCAGAGCTCCAAACCAGCATGGTGTATGAGAGCTTGCTCCACGCTAACCTGGCGTATAAAGACTTAAATGTCATCATTTATTAGGGAGAGAACCCGAGTTGCGCCTGGTCAGTCGAACTCAACGCCCTAAACTAGTTAATCTAAAACCCCGCTTTCATCCAGGGAATTCATGCTACAACGTAGCTCATTTATAGCTCATAAGGTTAAGGAATAAGCTTTTAAAAAAAAGAATACGCTGGATGTGCTTTAGGCTTGGACTTTTGAAGAGTTGGGGAGTTGTGTGTCGCCGCTTGCTGCCGTTGACCTGATGAACCCCTCCGGACTTTGTTCGCCTTTCACCGGGACATTGTATGCTTTGACCAAGCTTCTTTAGCCATAACAGACCGGGTTGTTGATGATCGTCGTCCGGAAATTGACCACCGTGCTCCATTCATTGACCATGCTTCGTCCGTTGATCGTGCTCCGTTCATTGACCATCGTTGACCGTGCTTCGGTCGTTGATCGTGCTCCGTTCATTGAACGTGCTCCGTTATTTGACCGTTCATTGACCATCCATGAATTTTGTTGACCGCCGTGCTCCATTCAATGATCATGCTCACTTCATTGATCGAGCTTGCGTTCGTTGACCGCCGTCCGCCGTGCTCGTTCAATGACCATGCTCACTTCATTGATCGTGTTTGCGTTCGTTGACCGTCGTTGAACGTGATCCATTCGTTGAACGTGCTCCCTTCGTTGGTCGTGCTCCAGTTTTTTACCGTGATCCGGTTATTTACCGTGCTCCAATCGTTGGACGTGCTCCATTCCTTGACCATCGTCGAGAGTGCTCCGGTCATTAGCCATTCGATGACCGTTGTTGACCCGACGTTGACTGGAATGCCACCATTGACTGGATCCTCACCATTGACTTGATCGTCAATGTTGACCGGATTTCCATCGTTGGACGGATTGCCGTTGTTGATCGGATCTTTGACCGGATGGAATTTTACCTTTTTGCCTCGCCGGATTTTACTGGACCTCATTTTTTTCCTGCTGGCGAGTTGTCCGTTACGCTCTCGCCGGAATTTTGCTAAAGGGGAAAAACTACTACACTATCTCAGATCTAGTAAATGGAAAAGACAGGAATCGAGAAAGATCGAAAAAACATGAAGGAAAAGGGGGGAAGTCACTGGCCTGCTAGCGGTGGCTCCCAAGTAGGGTTGCTCTATTTTTTTCTTTTGGAAGAAGGGAGTCGTGCTCCTGTGGAGCTTTCGATGGAAGACTTTGTGTGTCCCACCTAGTTAAGCCGCATATATGTTCTTTTTTTAAAAAAATTGTGTAGTCCAGTCGCTTCCATGGAAAATGAAATTCATCTGGGCAGTGGACAACTTTTTGGATTCAATTTCAGTCGGAAAAATTCCTTATTTTTAAAAGATTCAACACCATTTGTGGGCACATATAATTAAATGTTTTAAATACACCAAAATTATTGGTCTGGCCTGCATTCCGTTGACAAGAAAATTCATACCCTTGTTACACTTGCTTCATATTTGTGCTCCGGACAGCCTTTCAAGAAAGAGTAGTATATTGCGCTACTAAGAAAAGTGATTCAAAAAGAAGTCGACATGGGATCTTTAATTTCTAAAGTTAATCGTAAACGGTAATTTATATCATATCCCTTTTATACGATTTAGTACTGCAGCTTCAGAAGTTAAATTGCATTTGTAAACAATGGAATTGTGTATAAATGTATGTCCACATAATATAAGAGAGTGTTTTTCGAGGAAAAAGTGCAAAAATGACCTATAAGATTGAGAAATTGTATGAATGACCTTGTAAAATCTGAAAGTGCAAAACTAACCCTAAATGTTTGTAAAATAGTTCAATTATACCCAAATTGCACTATTTCGGCATTGACCGAACATGTTCAAGCATTGACCATTTATGAAAAGACAAAAATACCCCTATTGTTAATACAAAAAATTGAATGACAAAATACCCCTGAAACCTATTATTCTTCATCTTCAAACTTGCTGCCACTAGCTCCACTGCCACCAGCCATCACCACCACCTCCACGCATCCCCCCTCCCAAAACCACTGCTACCCAAATCCACACACCGCCGGATCCAGCTGCTCAGCCCCTTACACCACCCTTTACACCACCCATTATTCACCAAAAACAACCAAAATCATCACTGATTCATAAATTAAACAACACAACATAGCAACAAACATGGTTTTAAAACTAGAATCGAACACCTAAAAATTGAATAAACATGGCCCACATTGACAGACCCAATCGGGAATGACCTTGGAGGTGGTGACGATGCGTAATCAACTGAAAGTCGATGTACTGCGGCGAAGCCCGGTAAGGGCGAGAAGGCGCTTGTGTTTGGGATGGTTGACAAACCACTAAGTCGATGACAACGACCTAACCCGGCGGAGTTGGATCCACCTGACGCCCGGTGGTAGAGTGGGATCCAGATCTGATCCTTCTGCCGCCTCACCACCGTTCCCTTCTATGCTCCGTCACTCCTCCTCTCCCTTGCCACCCATCTGAACCCTAGTCTCCGCCCTCAACCCACGCTCCATTGCACCTCTTTTTCCCCTCCACCCATCTGATCCCTATCCCCCGCCCTTAACCCACGCTTCTCGACGCAACCCCACCGGAGAGAAATAGAGATGCGGCGGAGAGTAATGGAGATGGAGAAAAATGGAAATTGAGATGGAGAAGAAGAGGATATGGGCAGGTTGAAGAAGATGAGAGGGGTAGGGTTTTGGGGGAAGGAGAAGAAATGGCCAAAGTTGTTATTTCATATTTTATTTTTATTTTGAATTTTTTAACTTCGGGTATTATGTTCTTTTTCCCAATTTCCGGCCAATTTGGTTGTTGACATTTTGGTCAACAAATTTCAGAGTTATTTTTGCACTTTCAGATTTTACAAGGTCATTTATGCACATTCATCCAAAACATAGGATTAAAAACACACTTTTCTCTTCTTCTTTTTAAAATTATTAAAGATGTTGAAAAAGGCTCGGCAAAATTTTCTTTTTGATCAAGAAGTTAAGATTTATAATTAAGGAACTGTTCTTAGTACATTATGGGCCAACTGATGGGTCCCTTGAACCTTAGACCTATTGACATCATTAAAAGAGATAGAATGAAAAAAACTGGGATAATCTTAATGCATCTTGAAATTCATTACAAACCTCCAAATAAGGCTCTGCTTGAGAGTAAAGGAATTGATTGCTAAAGTGAAATCAGCCTGTATCAGAGATTTCTTTACGCCTACTGTCTGCATATGTTGCATTGTTGATATTATAGCATACAATTCAGCTTGTAAAGGAAACCTGGATGTGAAGATTTCACATGAAGATTGCTTATTATGCAATCCCTCGAATATCACCCAATCTCCTACAACTCGATTCTTAATTTTGTCAAAAGATGCATATGTTATACAGGTTACAATACCTTCATCCTTTTGTTGGAATGAATCGGTTTTGTGCTCTGGATTCACCATTCCGATTCCTATCATGTATTTGAAGAGATATCTAATTAAAAGCTTTGTAGTAGTGGCTGAGCATCTCTGCTTGTTTCCAAATAGAGATCGGGTCTTCATTCAACTTAATTGTTTTTCCCTCCAAATAATATCATTCATAAACATTCAGATCATCCATATGATGCAGAGTGTTAATTAAGATCTTCCATATGAGGGGCTCGTAAAATCCAGTCCTGTAGCCAATAAGTGAAAGAGCCAGAAGTGTTTTCGAAATCAAAACCTAAAGAACTAGCTCTCCACACTTTTTTGGATACATTGCATCCTGCCATAACGTGATGCTGAGTTTCGTACCACAAATTCTTCAACTTGGATTGATCACACATCTTCTCTTCATTAGCTTATCTCCTGTGGGAAGAGTTCCATTTAGGATTCTACAAGTAAGAAACAGATACCCGGATGGTAATTTTATTTTCCACACATTTTTTCATAGTAGTGGATTGCTATGCCCAAGAGATGAAGATGAAGATGGTTGTGGATCATTCAAATTCTGTTTGCTTACAGAATCTCTGTAGCCCTTCTCAAAATTATATTCTACTGTTTGAGATGCAGACCAGATCAAAGTTTCCTTATCACACACTCCATTGATGTTGTATGCAGGTATCCTTATACTGAGAATTTTCCTTGCAGTATAATTTGGAAATACAGTCTTCACCAGGTATGATTTCCATTTCTTGAATTCATCTATAAGATGAGAGACTCTTAGAAATATCCGAGTAGCCCATGATTTTTAAGAGGATTTTCCATCCCTGGAATCCAATCATCTCGGATTCTGATATCTTCTTCATTTTCAATTGCCACTAAAGTCTAGGTCTTAATAATTGTGCTTCCCAGTGAATATATCTCCAGCCCATCGAGCAGTTGCTCTTGATTCCATCAGTCCAAAAGTACTCAACCTTATATCTACTGAGCATAAACTTTGAAAAGAGACAATTGTTATATGAGATGACTCTCCATGCTTGCTTGGCTAATAGAGATTTATAGTAGAATCTTTCAGTCCTATACCTCCCTCGTGTTCGGAACTGCACACATTCTCCCAACTCAGCCAATGGATTTTTTTTCTTTTCCAACTTGCCACTCCAAATGAATTGTCAAGTCACAACATCAAGTTTATTACATATCTCCATTGGCAATTGAAAAATCGATATTGTGTAATTACCCACAGCTTGCAATGTCGTTTTTGCTAGCATTATCCTTCCATTGACTAGCAGACCTTCATCCTCCCATTTTGCTTATATCTTGTAATCAGATTTTGAAATATCTGAGTCTTCTTTCTGATAGGTAAAATATTAGCTCCTAGATATTTATCTGGAAGACACCTTCTAGGAATATTAAGAGCATACATTGCCCATGTCTGCCACCATTGAGGAGTATTGGGGTTGAAAAAGAAAGAAGACTTCTTAAAACTTATTCGTTGACCATAAAATATTGCATATGAGTCCAGCTTTTGTGCCAAATCCCTTATTGAATTTTGATTGTTTTTAATGAAGATTAGCCAGTCATCAGCATAAATCAAGTTTTATATTTTATCAGCTGATCTAGCATCGAGATAACCAATTTGGAACCAAACTGTGATGGACTATCCAATCCTGAAGACAATACTTGTTGGCACAATATGAACAAGTATGAGGGTAATGGACATCCTTGCCTCAAATCTCTGATGGGACGAAATTCCTGAGACTGATCACCATTCACAGATGTCATATATGAAACTGTAGATACACACTGCATGATCATATGGATCCAACTTTCTGGAAAATTCATCTTGACCAGATATAATTCCAGAAAAGACCAAGAGATTCTATCATACGCTTTGTTCATATCAAACTTTATGGCCAAATAAGATTTCTTGCCCACTTTTCTCCCTTTGATGTAATAGATCAGTTTATGAGCCATCAAAACACTCTCTCCAATACTCCTGCCTGGAACAAACCCATTCTGGTTTTCAGCTATCAGATCATGGATAACTTTTTTCAGCTTGATCTGTAAAAGCTTTGATAGGATTTTATATTGCGTCTTACATAGACTGATTGGTCTAAAGTCTTTCACTGTGAGAGGGTTTCTATTTTTGGGAATGAAAATGATTTTAGTTTGATTCCATTCCTTGTTGATGAACTGCCCCTGCTGAAATGCCTGCACACATTGAAAATCTGGCGGAAACTATCCATTTCTGGAGAAGACCATAATTTTATGCTTGAAACTGCTTCCTATAGTTCTGTTTTGGAGAAGGATGATCAAGCCTTTGTTTTTTATCTTCTCAAAGTGTAAACTGGGTGTTACTCAGAAGTTGCTTATGAGAATAATGATAATCAGGCATCACTGGATAGTTATCCTGTTGAATGTATGAATAGATGATAAAATTCCTTGGATATTTGATTCTGAGATGTTTACCAAGATCCTTCTTCAGTTCTGATCTCCAACATCTTGCTTGATCTTGATTTTCTGGTAGCCCGCTAATGAAAATAATTTGTTTTTGAATCACCTAACTTGTCCCAATTAATCCTTTCCCGTTGCTTCTAGTAATCATTTTTGACAATATAATAGCCTAACCAACTCATTTATGATACTGGCTTCTTTATCACCCAATCCAATGATCACAGCCAACTCAGTCTCCAACTGTTTGATTCCATTATCCAGATTACCATATGAATATTTGTGCTAATTCTGTAAATGATTCATGGTGGCTTAAAGCCATGCAGAAAACGTTGTAGTACAATCTTACACAGCATATGACTGAAAACTTTGCTTTGCTATATTGTAGATCTTGTTTACAACTTCATGAACAACAGAATCCTTTGCCCAAAAAGCTTCATATTTCCTAATGCTTTTCGACTTTCTGCACCTTGGATCAGTATCTAAAAGCATAGGGATATGATCTGAAATGACAAGTGCCAAATTATGCAATATAGCCATGGGGAATAATAATCTCCATTGTTTTGTGGAATAAGATTTATCCATCCAACCATTTGCTAAGCATTTCTCTTAATGATTTAGTCTCTATAAAAAAGATAACATCCACTTGATATTTCTTCACCAGTCGATTTAGGTAATTATGATTAGGGGTAAGACTGAATCCCCTACATTTCATAAGAGAACTCTCATGCTTGATGCGGTGGCTGATTTGGGACAGCCGTCGGTGAACCCACGGGCGAATCAACTAGCAGGTTTGCTATGACATGCGATTTCTCCTCATCTGATAGATAGAGAATACCTGCATCAGCACTCATGGGATTAGAAGCTTTTATCTTCTTGCTTAAAGTTGCATTAGCTTTTCTCTCGTCTTTAACACCAACGTCCGGTTTATCCCTCTTCAAGTTCTTGAGACCTTTAACCTTAACTAAGCCCATTGTTCCTTGAAATATTTTTTACGGGTCAAAAACATCGGTTCGTATCTAGTTGTTGGGAACTCCTTAAACTGAATTCTGCATTCCTCGGATCATTCTGAGTCTTGCTTCAGAATCCCCAGCTTTCTCTTCCTTTCTTCTGTCATGATCTTCCTCTTCTTCGCACTTTGATCTTTAACTGAAGCCCCTTGGTCTATATTCCTTTTGAAAGCCCATGTAACCGTTGTTGGGGGATTTTCTAATAAAGATGTAATTAATGGCACATCTTGCAAAATATGAGTGATCTCCTCCACAACATCTGACTTGCCTTCCTGTAAGACTGGAGGAATGTTCTATGGAATTGTGACATCTACGACATCACATTTCTCATTCGAGGCCTGATTGAGTTCCATTAGAAGTTGTTTTTCAGCATCAGAAACTCGTTCTTCAAAACCTGACTGAGGAAGTGCTAAAAAGTTGAAAAAAATAGCCACTATATCATGAAAATCTTGAGATGCCCGTGGCATTGGAGGAACTCGTATATCCTCCAAAATTAGTTCCATATTGACTGATTGTTGCATGTCATTAATCATAACAGAAGGCACAGAATCAGGCATTTAAATGTTAAGATCTACTGTATTAAGTACCTGATCCATAGCTGATTGACCTAGCTGGAGCTGTTGATCTTCCGAAACAGGGCTTTGAACTCCACAATTCTCCACAAAGAGATCCAACAAATTCTGTTCCGGATTCTCTTGATTGTGAGCTTGAATAGGAAATTTCATGTGTTCATTATTGCTCTTCGGGCCCCTTGAGAAGATGATTCTCCTACGTAAAAATCCTGGCCTCCTCCACCATTCATATTGATTAGCAGGCATGTTGATTGTGGAGTAAAACCTAGTGGATATGAAAAAATAATATCATGATGTCTATTTGTGGTGATTACAGATCTGTACCTTAAAACAGGTAAACTTTTATCTACTATAACAAAGAATTTGAAGCCATTTGCCATTGATTTTTCCTGAAAATGAATTATATTCCATTGATCGTCCACAAACGCCATAGGAATTCTTGAATTGAGATACTCTGGTCTAAATGCATACACTATCATTACGTCCGAGAACATTTCCATCAAACTATTTAGGTAACATCCATACCCCGCTGCGCAAAGTGACTAAGCACTGCATTATTCATAAAGTTTTCCAACTCAAAATCAATGAATATGTTGCATCTTGAAGTTGGATGACCTATGAGTCCACGTCTTTTACAATACTTTATTACCTTCTCATACGCACATACAATCCAATATTGATGATCATCCAAACCTTGGAGATAGAACTCTGGAAGAAGCGGTTGAGTATGGTCTATCCAAACACTTGCTTTTAAATACTTGGCATTGATGTTGCCCCTGAACTTGGTGTTGACACGTTCAACAACTCCAATCATTCCCGCCAAATTGTCTTCCACATTCTGGTTGAGCATGACAGTTTTGAGATTGTATAGTCTGATCTAAACTAGAATCTTTGTCACCGGAAGACTAGCTAGAGGATAAGCTTCCTCAAAACCAATGATCATAAATTTATAGAGCCTGTGCATAATCTGTGCTCAGGGCCCCCGGTGTTACTAAAAGTACTGATTGAAATTTGAATCTATGATTTGAAAAATCACAATTATCAATCAAGTACCCTAGTAACCGAAAATGCAGATTGGGATCATGAAACATAATGTGGTCCTAAGTGATTTTGTATTCTGCCACTTCTCCTGGCAACTCGGTTAGAAACACCAAAAACTAGGTCTGAAAGATTGACTGGATCATCGAAGCTTCCCCCTTGATTTGCAAACATGTGATTCAGAACATACATGTCGTCTGTTGGTCCCGGGTATGAATCCGGCAAGAAACCATTAAACACATTCATTTTGGAGCTAAAAGGTTTGGTTATTTGTTTTGGAAAAAGAACAGAAGTTTTGTATTTTGCAGAAGAGGAGTGTAGTTTCATCTGTTTTCTCAACTTTGAGATACTAAACTGCCTTGCTCTATTTGTTGTTGCAAGCCTTTCTTTATAGACTCGGGCGTGAACGGGGAGTGAACGGGGCGACGAGAAGCGGGAGGCGCGATCCGGCTAGTGCGAGCGGGCGGCGCGAACGGGGCGACGAGAAGCGGGAGGCGCGATTCGGGTAAGTAAACCGGCGGCGCGATCCGGGTGGCGCGATCCGGGTGGCGCGAACGGGGCAACGAGAAGCGGGAGGTGCGATCCGGCTGGTGCGAGCGGGCGGCGCGAACGGGTGGCGCGAACAGGCAAGACGACGCGTGAGGTGCACGCGTGAAGCGGGCGGGGACGGCGCGTACATCTCACGCGCGCTGAACTTGGGATTGAACCGGGGAAGATGGTGGGGTGCAGGGCGGCGCGGGGAAGAAGGCTGGACGCACGGCGGCAAGGGGAAGCTGGCGGTGCGAGCGGGGAAGATGGCGGTGCGAGCGGGGAAGATGGCGGGGTGCACGGGAAAGATGGCGGCGAGGGGAAATTAGGCGGTGGCGGACCGGAAATGTTTCTCCAGTTCCCGGCGGACCGGCGGCGTATCGGCGGCAGACCGGCAGTGGCAGCGGCGGCGGTGGACCGCCGTGGTGGACCGGCGGCGGCGCCAGTTTTGATCAACTAACAACCTTCCATTTTTATTTAATTCAATTTAGGTTTTAAATTTAAATAAAAAACATATTAATTCAAAATACTTACAAATATAGAACGTAATACAGTAAAATATAGGGCGTGATCTAGCAATCCACTTAAATATTCTCTTCTAGTAGGATTTGAGTCGTACTGAATTTGCCTTACTTAGAGCAACTCCAATAGTACTTGATCTTTGCGTTTGGGAAGGAAGAAACAAAAAGTTTCACTCCAATGGTACTTCATCTTTGCGCAAAGAATTTGGAGGAGGAATAGTACCCGCTAATTTTAGCGGGTACTGTAGCTA
>JAULKM010079219.1:0-11660 GCA_032355605.1 Rubia tinctorum
AAAAATGCAATAACATGTTAACCTGAACTGAGATGATTCCTTTGTTAACATGTGAACTGAATGTTTCTTCCACTATAATTCTCCATGAAGAACACAACCTCATGTTTTTATCTGTAACTCTTTATTTTTGTCCTGAATTGGTAAACTGCCACTAAACATTTTTGGTGTGTTATGTCAAGGTAATGAATCTTGGATAACTTTTGGTCAATATCCATTTGACCTGTAATCTGGGCATCACTTACTGCCAAAATTGATCCCTGGGGCTGTAGTTGGAATTGCGTTAACTCTGGGTTTCTCTGTTCTTGTTGGATGTTCATAAAACTAGCCTCGCCTCCATTTAAACTGGGGATTCTTGCTTCCACTACTAAAATGCTTGCTGCTTATGTTTGATTCCATGAATTAATTCATTCTGGGTGCTTGACGTTCTGTCTAGTTAAATTCTATATTGATGTATTAATGCATTCTTGGTGTTTGAATTTTTGTCTAAGCTAACTTCTAAGTTATGTTCTACTTCACCGGTTGCTTTGATTTAGTGAGGTATACAGAGCTAAGGACTTGGAGTAATTCTTCCATTCTTCAATTTTAAATGCTCTGTTTCAGAATATATTATTTCTGAGTGCATGGTTCTATCTCGGCACTTACTGACACCCTGATTTATGTAATAGAGTATGAATTTTTAGTACAATCTCACATCTTTAGTTGCATTCTTCATTGTGTCTTTTCTGTACAAGTACGAGGAATATGGCTACCTTATTATGTTGCTTATTGGCATTGTTGTTGTGATGAATAGGAGATGAAGCATGCTGATGTGGTGGATTTTGATTGATTCCAGTATTGATTATGAGGTATAAATGAAGTTTGCTTTGTCAGAACGAATAAACGAGGATAAATTGGTGCAAGAGAATGTGATTAATAAGCAAGATAATGTGATTTATGCGTGCATTTGTATATTTCCTAATCGAGATTTTAAACTTTATTACTTCATTTTTGAGGGAATCATGGCTTTGAGAGTGCAGTTAGAACCTCAGGCTAATCTGAGGGGAATGATATCAATCGTGGACAAGTTGAGCTCGAAATAACGGCGTTTCTTCAAGTTCAGCGGAATGAGAAAAGGCTAAGGCTATTTTCATAAGATGGCTTTGGGATCAACCCCACTAAATGTTACTGTTAGTGCCTCTCAACACAAGGATGGCGAAGAAGATTCGGGATCAACCCCACTAAATGTTACTGTTAGTGCCTCTCAACACAAGGATGACGAAGAAGATTCGGCTGGTAGCGATTCACATTGCTTCTGGGACAATTACTTGATTGCTTTCAGGGAATAGGTGAGGTTCACGCTACCTAGTTAACTAATACTACACGTTTAGTCATTTGGAATAGTTTGGTTCCATAGATTATTAATTTTGTATCATACTTTTTTTGGTTTTATTTTTATATTATCAATTTTGTGAAGTTAATATTATTATTAAATTAATGTCCTACTAACTTATTAATTTTGGGTCTTCCCTTCCTATGGATGCAGCTGCGCGCGGCTGCTTACGGAGGGACCTTTTTTTTAATCTATGATAAGTTTTGGCACCTGTTTTTTGAAAACTGGTGCCCAAAAATAACCGGTGCTAAATTATCCCCAGTTTTTTTAGAGACGGTGCCTAAAAATAACCGGAACTAAATTAACACCAGTTTTCAAAAATCGGTGCTAAAAAATTAACTGGTGCTAAATTAACATCGATTTCCAAAAAGCGGTGCCAAAAAAATCAGCGCTAAATTAACACCGATTTTTGAAAATCGGTGAAACTGTTTCACCCCTACTTAGACACTGGTTTTTTTATCCAAAAAATCGGTACTAGCCTTCCGAAAAACCGATACTAGAGGAGTTTTTTGTGATAGTGGAACTTACATGAGATTGAATCATGAACATGCTGCTGTACTGGTCACCAGCAACAGTAGGATTCAGAACTGGCAAATTATGCTTCTCCAAGAAGAAGCAAATGGGATCGAAAAGCCCCGATCTTTTAGGTGGCACTGCTACTTTCATTTCAAATTAATACATGAAATATTTCTTAAATTATTTCAAATAGAATTGAATATTTTAACTTGATTAATTTTATTTATATTTTGTATTTATATTTGTAAAGCAGCTCATAAGTATAAAAAATAGGGCGTAATCACGCGAGAGAGTGTTACAATTAGTCAAATATTTGACTAGATATGGATAGATTTTGATAACTAGACTAAAACTCTTTTAGTACTAGTATACCTTATCTCATTTGTCATAGTATTAGAGCAAGTATGATCTTTAGACCTAATTTTTTCCCTCCCCCTCTTTATGTTTCTTTTCTCTCCTTTTCTTTTCTTCATTACTGCACAAGCCTTCTCGCCGTTCCTTTTCCATCCAAATTCCGATCAATTTCTAGCCAAGTTCCGGTTAGTTTTTGGCATATCAGGTTTTCTTTTCCGACCACAAATTCTGGAGATTTTCCAGATTCGTCGTCGCCGCGTCCCTTTAACAATTTCTGGCATCATCTCTAGCAACATCTACTTCGGCCGAGTTTCCAGTTCAAGGCTTCTCCATACGGTAGTCGTCCAGTCCAACGACGCCTTCTCCGGTAGTGCCCGATTTAGCTTCTCAGGTATAGCGATTCTAATTGGGTTTTTTGCAGAGATTCAAAACTCAGAAGCACTGCCTGCGGTCTACAAGTGAGCATATTTAGTGTGCGTGAATCAACTCACGCATGTCCTTTACGTGAATGTGATACGCAGAGTGCGTGTCTTCTACTCTCGCGTGTCCGCACACGCTTATTTTATTGTTGGCGGTATTTGTCTTGGGATAGCGCATGACGCACATATTTTTGCTCACCTCTTATTTGCACCTTGCATGGTTGTCTTGCTCTAGTTTCTTTATTCTTCGCGTTGCGTATCAAAAACATATTTTGCTTTACCACTTTGCAGAATGGCTCATTTTCGTGGTATATCAGAAGTTCAGCACCATGGCTCCAAGTGGATTGTTGATTCTGGCGCCACAAAACACATGACATCGTCCCTTACTGTTGTTGATCATGTGACACTTTATGATGGTTCTTCCTACATCTATATTGGTAATGGTTCTCAGCTCCCTATTACTCATGTTGGTGATTCTCATATTTCTAAATCCACTTGTCTTTATAATGTGCTTATTGTGTCTGATATCACTAAAAATTTGCTTTCGATTAGCAAATTAACTCATAATTTAAATGTTGTTTTCTACTTTGATGATCCCTCATTTATTATTCGGCATAAAATCAATAGTGAAACTTTGGGTCACGGTCATACTGAAAATGAGTTTTATGTTTTAGACTATGGTGCATATGCTTTGTTGTCTACTACGGAATCAAATAAGTCCCGTGCATCTTTTGAAATTTGGCATGCTAGACTTGTTCATGTTCCACATTCAGTTATTTCAAGTTTGTGTGCTTCTGGATCTTTATTTGTCTCATCCGTTTTGACCAAACCTACCATTTGTGATGCGTGTGAAAAGGCTAAAGGGAATCATTTATCTTTTTTATACAAATGATAAACGTGCTGCTAGGGTACTTAATCTAGTTCACTGTGACTTATGGGGACCATCTCCTATTTTATCTGCTGATGGTTTCTCCTACAATGCTATTTTCCTCGATAATCATTCCCGACTCTCGTGGCTTTACCCACGCCGCAAATCTGATTTTTGCAATGTTTATCGCTAGTTTGAGGCTTTTGTGAACCAGTTCTTTTCCACCATTAAGGTGTTTCAAAGTGATGGGGGACTGAGTTCGTAAATGGTCGCTTATGCTCTCACTGTTAGACAAAGGGCATTCACCATCAGATTTCTTGGCCGTATACTCCTGAGCAGAATGGTCGGTCTAAGGGCAAGCACTGCCACATTGCTGAAATGAACCTATCTACGTTATACCACTCTCATGTCCTCCTCTCGCTGTCTTATTGGCCTTAGGCCTTTGCTGGAACCGCTTATACCATAAATCGTCTGCCCACTCCTGTTCTTGGGGGGACGATCACCATATGAAGTTATTAATGGCCGAGTTCCCATATACACGAACTTCCATGTATTTGGTTTTCGTGTGTACCCTTATCTTCGTCCATATGCAACTCACAAACTCGCTCCTCGCAGTTTGCCCTGTATTTTTCTTAGGTACAACTCCCAGTACAAGGGATATCGATGTTTGGATCATGCGTTTGGAAAGACATATGTCACCAGACACACTCGATTTGATGCCACTTCCTTCTTTATGGCGATGGTTCTACTTTAGTATCTCCATTCTCTCTAGATGTCTCTATTTTTTGGATCTCGTTGATGCATCAGATGATATTCTTGCTTTTTCCATGGTGGCATCTTGATGCAAATGCCAAGACTACTACCACCATAGATGATGATGATACTCTAAAGCTTGATCAAACATTTAAAGGATATGTTCGGGATCCTCTAAGTGACATGACAAGTCTTATGACTAGGGCAAGAATGAAGCTTAGAGATACGACTTTAAATGCTTTGATGGATCAACTTCATGATGAAGAAATAATGAAGAAATCAACATTGACAATTTCTTGGACAAATTGTTCAAGAGTGTCGAGGAAGTGAAGACATCATGGAGAACACTATACTCTTTCTTCCTAACGGGGTTTTAATGAGGTAGTGAAACCGTTGTAAACTATTGTAAAATTATTTCATTTTGGATTTTAGAGATTAAGTTCGGCCATGTGGGCTTTCAAGAGCTTAATTTTGAAATCAGCCCATTAAGGTTCAAGAATATTCAGTTTAGTTCTGATTAGAATTAGATTTGGTAAGATTAGATAAGACAATATTCATCCAAGGTGAGTCTTGGAAGAATTCGGCCATGGTCCTTTTTATTTTAGGTATTCTAGTTAGATATGGTTTTAGCTTCTTTAAGCTGCCATAAGTTGATTCAGATTCTGTTTTGGATTAGGGTTTCTGGCCGTACCAAGCTCTATAAATAAAGGGGCTTGGTCGAGTTCCTCCTCACTTTTTTATCAATCAAATATATATAGAATTCCGAGTGTATACTCTTTTCTTGCGAGCATTTTTATTGTTTCTTAATCATGCAGGTTAATTAAGTATCAATACCATTTGTGAGCTAATCTTACGGGCTAGTTAGGTTATAAATTTTGAGTTGTTCATAATCCCGAGGGCTAGTTGTGATCGGTTTGTGTGATCTAGTGAGGGTTTGCAGATCCCTTCATTCGGTCAAAGATTTAAATTCTGCAATTTAGAGTCTTTGCAAGGAGAATTATATCACATCTCCTCATGCTCGGCTTGTCACTTTGATTTCCATCCCTCCTGGCTCATCAATGTTATTGTCCTTACCGACTACGACACCATGTTCTCTCTTCTCTTCAAATTGAGACCATCTAGTGGCCGCTCCGATGCATCCTGCTCTGCCCTTGCCATCGACTATCTTATCTAGTTCGCTGACCAGCCCACTTGGTTCACTAGCCACCTCATCGGTCCCAGCACCTTTGCCAGTCGAGACTGCTCCTTCTGTCTCTCCACCTCGGCCCCGGACTCATCGAATGGCTTCTTGATCTGCGACTAGGGTTATTCGGCGCAAATATTATTCTGATATCATTGCTCATGGTCATACTGCTGCCTTACTTGCTCAGTCTGAGCCCACAAATTATCGCACTACTTTTCAGAATCCATCTTGGGTTTTTGCTATGGATGATGAGATAGCAGCTCTTCGTGGACAGCGCACTTGGGATTTAGTGTCACGTCCATCAGATGTCAATGTTGTTGGCTACAAATGGGTTTATCGACTAAAGTATCATCCAGATGGCACTGTTGAGCACCGTAAGGCTAGGCTTGTTGCTCAAGGTTTTTCGCAGATTTCGAGATTTGACATTGATTACACTTTCAATCAGGTGGTCAAATCTTCCACGTTTCGCACTATTCTGGCTATTGCTACATGCGCTTGTGGCTTCTTCATCAACTAGATGTCAAGAACGCCTTCTTCAACGACGTTCTCATTACTCCAGTCGTTATGGCGCAGCCCGTTGGTTACAAGGATCCGCTTCATCCAGATTATGTATGTCATTTGCGTAAGGCCATTTATGGTCTTAAGCAAGCTCTGCGAGCCTGGTTCCAGTGATTCATCACCTATTTGATTCATCTCTGGTTTCTATACAGTTCAACTGATACTTCCCTTTTTGTTTTATCTCGAGGCTCGTCGTTACTATAATTTCTAATTTATGTTGATGACATCATTCTTACAGGTAGCGACTCGACTCTTCTTCGACAGTTCATTGATAAGACGCATCGGGAGTTCTCCATAAAGGATTTGGGCACTCTTCCCTACTTTCTTGGTTTCGAAGTTACACCCACTTCGTCGGGTTTATTTCTCGGCCAAACAAAGTATGCCAGGGATATTCTCACTCATGTCGGAATGTCTAATGCTATCCCAATCTCTACACTTTTTGTGCTAGGCTAGCAGTTTCACAGCTCCATCAACCATCTGTTTCGGAATCCGACTCTTTATCGCTCTCTTGTTGGGGCTCTTTAGTACTTGACGATTACTTGTCTTGACTTGGCTTTTGTGGTCAAAACAGTAATCTAGTATCTTCATAACCCTCGTGACGATCATTTTGCCGCGGTCACTCAATTCTTCGATATGTTCAAGGACTCTGCATTTCGGCCTTGCTTTACTCTCTGCCAGTTCTCCCATGGTGCTGGTTTATTTTGATGCTGATTGGGCACACTTTCTTGAGACTCACCAATCTACATATGGTTATGCTGTTTGTCTTAGTGGAAACCTTGTTTCCTGGAATGCCAAGAAACAACCCACTATCTCTTATTCGAGCATGAAGTTTGAGTACCGGGCTCTCACCAACACCGCCTTAGAGGTTGTTTGGCTAACTCATTTTTTGGTGATCTTCATGTCCTAGTTTCTGGTTCTCCACTACTATTATGCAACAACAGTAGTGTCATCTTCTTGGCTCAGAATCCAGTTGCTCACAAGCTGGCAAATCATATCGACATCGACTATCACTTTGTTCGAGAGTTGGTTGTTTTTGGCAAATTGCGTGTTGATCATGTTCCTGCTGCTCTTCAGATTATGGATATCTTCACCAAAGTGCTCTCTCGTCCGTTGTTCGATTTTTTCAGATCCAAGCCTTTTGTCGCTGAACATCTGGTGATTTGCTTGAGGGGGGGTGTTAGAATCAATCAAATATCTGATTAGATATGGATATAGTTTGATAACTAAAGTAGACTTCTTTTAGTACTAGTATTCCTTATCTCATTTGTACTCTATTTATTCTGATCAATAATACACAATTCATTACAGGAAATCATTCTTTCAGAGAGGACGTGTGGGGGGCGTGGAGTGTGCGAACATTTTTTCCTCCTTTTGTAGCACTTAGTTCTATCTAATATACAATACATGAGATATATTTATTTAAAATATTTATTAATTTTTATGTGCGATTATATCGACACAGTTTCCCTCACTTCTTCTTACAAACGAGGACATTTTATGACATTAATTGAAGTTCAATTAAATCTAAACAACATAACTACCCTAATTATAAAATCCAACACTTTGAACAAATCAATATGAATTAAAGAAAGATTTAACACATGAATAGATCATCTAAACATACATGAGCTTGAGTCATTAACATGTTGTAGTACTAGTCCCAAGAAACAGTAGCATACATAACAAGGAAATTATATTTCTCCAAGAAGAAGCAAATGGAAAAGAAAATCCCCGCCCTTTAAGAGTAGCAAATGTTATTCTATGCCTTATATCTGTAGGCATTCAGAACCATGATAGAGGCATTCCACGTCTTGAAAGTGGTAGCGTATAGGACGGAACCGCTACTTTCATTTTAAATTAATACATTAAATGTATAATAAAATATTTCAAATATATTTGATAATTTTCACTTGATTAATTATATATATTCTATATTTATATTTGTAAAGCAGTTCATATGTATAAAATAAATAGGGTGTTTAAGGGCGCGAGACTGAACGGGCAGGGGGCGTGCACTTCACGAGCATCTTATCCTCTTTTTCTAGCACCTAATGCTATCTTATATATACACAAGATATATTGATTTATGCCTTCATTTCATTAATTAAATTATGAATATATTCAATCTATCCAGATTCTCCACAACACCGAATATCAACATATTGTTTCCTCATTTCTTAAAAATTAGGACATTTTTGTTACATTAATTTAAGCCTAATTAAATCCAAACCACATAATTATTCAAATTATAAAATCCAACACTTGGAAAAATAAATATGAATGAAAGTATGATTTAAAGGCTGAATAGACCAGATAAACTTACTTGAGCTTGAATCTTAAAGTACTGGTCACAAGCAACAGTAGTGTTTAGAAACCTGCAAATTATACTTCTCAAAGAAGAAGCAAATGGCACCAAAAAGCCCCGCCCATTTAGGGCAGCGTATGTTGATCTACGCCTTATCTATACCGACACTAAGAACCATGTTATTGGAATTCAATGTCTTGAATTTGGTAGCATATCTGGCGGCGCTACTACTTTCTTTCAAATTAAAACATGAAATATAGCTCAAGGTATTTCAAATAGAATTTATTATTTTAACATATCAATTTTATTAGTAATTTATTAATTATTAATTATATTTATATTTCTAAAGCAACCCACACGCATTAAAAATTAGGGTGTGAAAGAGAACGAGAGCAGATGGGCAAGAGGCGTGCAGTGTGCGAGCATTTTATCCTCTATATTATATATTTAATGCTATCTAATATATACTTGAAATATAATGATTCATGTATTTAATTAATTATTAGAAATATGAATAAATATTATCTGTGCATATTATGTTTTTCCCAACTTCTTCTTACAAAAGAGACATTATTCTTTCGTTAATTTTAGCCTAAATAAATCAAAACCACATAATTATCCAAATTATAAAATCCAACACTTTAGAAAAATCAATATGAATTAAAGCATTATTTTAATCATGAATAGATCAAGTGAATTTACATGAATTAAAGCATTATTTTAATCATGAATAGATCAGATGAATTAAATCATTATTTTAATCATGAATAGATTATGTGAACTTACATGAGCTCGAATCATGAACGTGCTGCTGTACTGGTCACAAGCAATAGTAGCATTCAGAACTTGCAAATTGTACTTCTCCAAGAATAATAAAATGGTACCAAAAAGCCATGGCCTTTTAGTGCAGTGAATGTTGATCTACAATTTATCTCTGCAAACACTTATAACCATGTTATGGGTATTCCACATGTTGATTGTGGTAGCGCATTGGGAGGCGCTGCTACTTTCATTTCAAATTAATACATGAAATATATCTTAGATTATTTTAAAAAATGATTGATTTTTTCATTATTATTTTATTTATATTTTATATTTATTTTTGTAAAGCAGTTTATAAGTATATGAGAAAATAAGGAGGTAGTGCGCACGAGAGCGGACGTGTGGGGAGTGTGCAGTGTGCGAGCATCTTTTCCTCTTTTTTGTAGCACTTAATGTTATATAATATACAATACATGAGATATTTTTTTTATGTATTCGTTTTTTTATTTCAAATGTTTATTTAATTTATGTGTGCAGATTCTCTACAACACCATACGTCGACATATTTTTCCCCACTTTTATTACTAACGAGGACATTTTTCTTATATTAATTGAAGTTCAATTAATCCAAACCACATAATTACCCAAATTATAAAAATCCAACTCTTCGAACAAATCAATCTGAATTAAAGCATGATTTTAATCATAAATACATCAGCTAAATTTACATGTTGTTGTACTGGTCACAAGAAATAGTAGTATACATTACATGAAAATTAAAGTTCTCCAAGAAGAAGCAAATGACACCAAAAAGGCCCGTCATTTAAAGGCAACATATGTTGTTCTACACCTTATCTCTGTAGACATTGAGAACCATGTTAGATGCATTCCATGTCTTGAAAGTGGTGGCGTATAGGACGACACTGCTACTTTCATTTTAAATTAATACATGAAATATGTCTTAAAATATTTAAAATATAATTAATTATTTTCACTTGATTAAATATATATATATATATATATATATTTGTAAAGAAGTTCATATGTATAAAATAAATAGGGTGTTTAAGGGCGCGAGAGTGGACGAACGGGAGGCGTGCAGTTCGCAGGCATCTTATCCTCTTTTTCTAGCACCCAATGCTATCTAATATATACATGAGATATATTGATTTATTTCTTTATTTAAATATTTTAAGTATGAATAAATTTTATCTGTGAAGATTCTCCACAACATCGAATATCAACACATTATTTCCCCACTTCTTAAAATATGAGAATATTTTTCTTACATTAATTGAAATCTAATTAAATCCAAACCGCATAATTATCCGAATTATAAAATCCAATACGTTGGACAAATTTAATATGAATGAAACTATGATTTAAGCATGAATAGATCAGTTAAACTTACACGAGCTTGAACCATGAACATCCTGATGTACTGGTCACAAGTTACAGTAGTATTTAGAACCTGCAAATTATACTTGTTAAAGAAGAAGCAAATGGCACCCAAAAACCCCACCCAACGTATGTTGATATATGTCTTATCTTTGTCGACACTAAGAACTATGTTAGGGGCATTCCATGTCTTGAATATTGTAGCGTATCCGGCAGCGCTACTACTTTTATTTAAAATTAAAACATGAAATATATCTTAGAATATTTCAAAATGAATCATTTATTTTGACATATTTATTTTATTAATATTTTATAAATTATATTTTATATTTATATTTCTAAAACAATTCACACGTGTAAAAAATTGGGCCATCAAAGGGTGCGACAACAGATGGTTCCTATCCTTTCTTTCTAGCACTTAATGCTATCTAATACATACATACATACATACACACACACACACACATATATATATATATATATGTGTATTTATGTATTTATTTAATTTTTTGAAATATGAATAAAATCATAGGTGCAGATTTTATATTTTCCCCAATTCTTCTTTAAAAATCGAAAAATTTTCTTATGTTAATTGAAGCCTAATTAAATCCAAACATAATTATCCAAATTATAAAATCCGATACTTTGGAAAAATCTATATGAATTAAAGCATAATTTTAAACAAGAATAGATCAGGTAAATTACGTGAGCTTGAATCATGAACACACTGCTGTACTGGTCAAGCAACATTAGAATACATAACCTACAAACTATAATTCTCCAAGAAGATGTAAGTGGGACCAAAACTCCCCAATAATAAGACGTTAAATCCATGTATTTATTTAAACATTTAATATCTCTTTTGTATTTACTGCAAATTATAATAGATTGTTTGATTTAGCTAGGTTTACATCATAAGGGGAATAGATGTCCATTTTGGATTTCTCATCTAAATCCTTTGTAGCCCATTTTGAGTCTTATGGATTTTTGTCCTTATGAGCATCTAGATCTTATTTTGTGAGATTAATTGTATATTTCTGATATGAATCTCCTTGCGAAGACTCTGGATTGTTGAATATTGGATCTTTATTTACACTGGGGATTTCGCCCAACCCAGTATAAATGCACGAAATTCAAGCGTCTAGCCCGCAGGGTACACTCAACTCCGACTTGTT
>JAULKM010079237.1:0-11659 GCA_032355605.1 Rubia tinctorum
GCCTAGGTAAAAATGAGAGGCTAAATGTGGGTGAGATGTGAGCCTAAGAAATATGATGTGTGGCTAGGATGAAAACCTGAAGGGGCTCCTAGGAAAAATGAGAGAAAGAAAAATTTGTTTAAAAAATCTACTCATTTTCCGGCGTATGAGTCATAAGGTTGCACTTGATATATGGATAAATTGGGTAGACTAAAATCATAGGACTTCTTTGGTTTGGGAAACTTAGTGGGAAAATGAAGTATGGTTAGAAATTGTTGATTTTTTAGTGTACTTCGTTTTGGTTGTTGTATTGGTATAAAGTGAAGTACTTGCTTGAACGTTTCATATGGGTTTGACTTCATTTTATGCCATTGGATATTGGGATTATCAATTCGGGACTTTGAAATGTTTTTATGAGTATTAATGAATTGATAGGTGGTAGGTTTGGTTAGATTTAGGAATCAGGGTTGTGTGAAGAAAAATTATCATTTGATCTTTGATTTTGGGACTTATGATATTGAGAGTTTTTGCGAGGCTTTGATTTGGGGGGAATATTAATATTACGATGTGGACATGTGAAATTGTTTTTGTTCTTGAATCTTTTCTTACTCGAGGACGAGTAAGAAGTGTGGGGGATTTGATGTGTCCATTTTATATAGTTATTTTGCGGACTTTTTGGATTCACTTTTGTACACTTTGGTGCTCTAAATGTGGCATTTTCCCTTGAAATTCTCTAAGATGAGTTAAGAGAGACTCTACACTTTTATTACTTTTCTAGGGGATTTTGTGTGACAAGGCAAATGTTGTAAGGCTTTGAAGACTTCGAAGACTATCTTTGAAGATTTGAAGACCTCATTTTGAGCTTTGAAGACTAGAGGGATTAAAGAAAAGTGATGTGAAGAGGAGGACTTGAGACAAGAAGAAGAAGGAAATCAAGATGTTGAATTTAGGCTCCGTCGTGAGTCGCGATGATCCTGTCGCGAGTCGCGACATATGGGTGGCCAAAAATATTTCATTCTTTTTGTACTATAAATACCAAACCCTATCCTCTCCCTTAAAAAACCCCTTTTCTTCCTGCGATTTTTTGGGCTTAAAAACCCTAGTTTTCTTCTTCTTCTTTGTTTTTGTAGATTAGCTATGTATTTTCATTATTTAGGCTAGTAATATCATTGGAAGCAATGGATTGAAGCTTCCTTATCCATGTCTGGAGAATCATTTTTATCTATTCAATGCTTTCTCTATTGTGCATTTATTGTGCTTTGAATTTAGTTGTTGAATGTGTAAAGGTGTTGGAAGTTTGAGTATATGAAATGTTTGTATGATTATTTGTTAGGTTTTGGAGAAAATGACTAATTCTCCTTTCTTTTGATATGAAATCCAAAGGCATGAATTAGAGTTTCTAATATGGTTGATGATTTGATGAATGTTAGATAAATGTGATAATGTCGAATTCTTTATCATGTTTGTTTTGTGTAGCAAGTTGGAGAAGTTTATGAACGTTGAACGTTCTTGGCTAATCTTGTGTAAATGCATGAATTGGTTCAATGCTTAGACATTGCGTAGTGTTTATAAGTGTTACCAAGCTTGTTGATTCTTTGTACTTAATGTCATTAATGAGATACTTTTAGGCGTTGATCGACTAAATGAGTCATTAGTGAGGTTTGACGAGAGATGTCGAATTCACTCTTGTAAACTACTATCAAAGAAGGATAGAAATTTATCTTCACAATAAGTAGTAAAAGTATTGAATAGGTTGTGGATTTAATGATAGATAAGAGGTTCGGAAGCGGATATCCATTGTCCCCAAGGTTTTGCCATTTGTAGTTTTTACTCTTTTTATTAGGTTGTTACATGATTAGCATAGTTATCTAACCTTGCAAATTATCTTGTCCTTACTTTCATAACATAGAAAAACCAACCAACAACCCCCCCTCTTTACTTTCTTTTATATATCTATGTATATATACATCTAGGCTTATATCCACCGTTATATGCATGAACCCTTAGGAAAATTCATCTTCTTTGTGAACGACCCCGATTTTCCGCTATCCACTTAATTGCATTTAGTAAGCATTTAGGGCTTATAAATTGTATCTTTGTGAGGTACGACAACGACCTCCCACATATACGTTACGAAGCTACTGTCTATTATTTCTTCTGGCCAAATTATCCCTCCAGGCGTCGAGTTACTTCCTTTGGAGTCAGGAGAATCTCCCTCCAATTTACCATCTTGGAGATCAGGCTTCTGTCAAAAACATATTTGATCTAGACTTTGCTTCCCATTTCCATCTTTTTTTTTTCGAAGTTCCTCAAAGAATTTAGAATCAACCCCTCTCAGGTTCTTCCCAATGTAGTAGTGATCATGATGATGATTATGAAGAGGTGTCATGAGCCTAAATACATATTACTCCGCTCGCTATACAACGTGACACACAACGGGAATAAAAGGATGCCATTATTACTCTTGCTAGAAAATTAAAGAAACAAAAGGCTTTTCTTACCCTTTCTAACTTATTTGGATGGAATGACAAGACTTTCACCTCCGTCCGTAGCCGAAGGTATAAGGTTCCTTCATGGAATGAGACGTAGTGGTAGAATATTCAAAGAAGGGGAAATATGTTGCCCTAGTGATCGTGAGGAAGCCAAAAGACGCCTTTTAGCTACGCCCCTTGATTATAAGGCTTTTAAAGCTAAAAGCTCAGTTGGTGGCTTCATTTGGTCACCCGAGATTTACCATAGATATGTCTATCAGAAGATTGAGCGCACGAGGGCGATAAGGTTATAGTACCTGGCTATCGAGGGTAGTAAAAAGCAAAAACATACTAACAAGGGGAATGCCTTGCAGCCAAAGCCTAAGAAACGCACTTGAGGACCCCCTCTCCAAATCAATCTTCAAAAGTCTAGCCCTTTGGAAAACGTCAAAGGTGTTGTAGTAAAAGAACTTATTGTTTTGCATGTGGTTATTTATTTCTTTGTTTCTAATCCATAATTTTTCTTGGTTTTCCAGTAGGTCTCAGTGAAGCCTTGGTGGCCTCGAAGAAGGGCAGCAAAAATAAGAATAATCCTTCCCCAACAGCACTAGGTCCTCTCGTGAAGAACGCGGGGATAACCATTGAAAAGCATAAGAGAGAAACATAACATCTTTCCTGGAGAGAAAAGAAGGGGGAACATGACCAGACTTCCCCAGTAATTCCAATGTCTCAACCGATAAACATCCCTTCGAACATTTCTTACACTCCTGTTTTGAAGGAGACAATTTTGAGAGGTTTAGCTGAGGACGCCCTGGTTTATCTGTATTTTCATGGTGTTTTTTAAACGATGTATAATTTTTCTGCTATATGTAGGTAACCCAACACTTGAACTTAGTAACTCGAAAGAAGGAGGTGCAAGTCTCCTCCTTTTCCTCCCTTTTACAAGTGATGGACCACAACCAGATTGTATTGCGTAGTGAGGTCCAACAAAGAGATTATAAGTTTACCGAATTGAAAAAAGAGCTCGAGGAAGTCAAGAAGAGCAATGCAGCCCTCTACGCCGACAAGAGAACTCATACTAGAGAAGGGGGATGTGGAGAAAACTCTGGAGGCCACTCGAAGTCCTGGGGCTCAATCTTCTTTGCTTGAGGCCTTTAAGGATAAGTTAATGAAGACTCCCTAGTTGTACAACCTTTTCTTTAACCTTCTCCAGTCTGCGAAGGATATCGGCTGCAAGTCCCTGATTGAAGATGAGCTTTTGCCCAAGCTGACTTCCTCCATTTCCAATGAGCAGATCTAATGCTTGAAGTCCTTTATTAAACCCGACGCGGGTGATAGCTTGTCTAATAGATAGGATGAGGAAATCATATACGGGGTATCACCTTTGCCTTCTTTGACTTCCTAAAATCTTCAGAACGGTTTCATATTGCCAAGGAGGTTTATGCTTTTTCCCTTGAGGGTCTGACCCCAAAAGAGGCTCTCGGGGGAGATGAACACCAAGTGGCTGAAGATCAAGTGAATAACACTACCATTGAGGAAGACCAATGTAGGTACGGTAGAATGTAAATTTTGCCTTTGAGGCTTCTCTTATGTATTCTTCAAATTTGTTACTGTTTTATATGAAAATTTATGACCTCTTTAATTTCGCTATCTCCCCGTCTTCGTAGTGTATTGCTCTGAAGAGAGAATTACAAAGTGCCTGCTAAGAGCTTTTTAAAACCAAAGTTGAGTTGAATTACACTAGAGGAGGAGATATGGTGAAGACGATGTTCGACTTAGCTAAATGCCATACATAGTTAGACCCGGGTACGATAATAATCATCCCTCTATAAAAAAATCTTAGAAGATCTTTACAAAAAGAATGTGGAGCTGATTTCTTGGCGGAGCGGTAATCATCCTGAACTATAAGATCTCTTGAGAGACCTCGAAGCAAGGTAACACAATGGGGCCATTCACCTTGAGGTAGTTAATAACTATGACCCTTCTGAGAAGAGTTATCATGACATTATTCATGAGATATTGTGTCACTTTGTGTCCCTGCACAATGTCTTGCAGATGCCAAGAGATTGCCAATAGTCCAAGATCATCTCCACAGCAGCCGGACCGAAGCCTATAAATTTAAGTTTCAAGTGGGTAAGGTAGTAAGAAAGCATGAAGTGATTCTAAATGAGAACATCAGGTTACCCGAACAAACAAGGACAGAGATATTCTTCGATAAGCGATTTTTGAACCATCAATTTTTTTGCCAACTTGCTTAGAGCCGATGACACCTGCGAAGGTTGATATATTCCATCATTTTAGAACCTGACCACCATCCATAGTTTTGAGGTTGTAACTGCCTCCTGGGTATGCCTCCACAACCTTGTAAGGTCCTTTCCAATTTGCAACCTACTTTCCCCTTTTCCCTTAGGCTCTCACCTGCTCTTTTCAATTTTCCTCGTGACTAGATCCTAAGGTGCAAACTATCGAACCCTCTGGCCCAAGTACCTTGATGTGTACCTTATTGCATGTTGTAACCAATGCCTTTGACATGTTTGTTACCATATTTTGTTTGGTTGATTTCTAGTTTTAGTTAGGTTTACATTACAAATGATTTAGGTGACATTTGTTGGTTTTTTCTTATCTAAATCCCGAGTATTGAAGACTTAATTGAATCCAGTGGACTCTTTGTCCTAAAGAGCACCTAGAGCTTCTTTTGTGAACTTACTAGTAGCCTGTTCGTGAGGACTTCGACATTATTTTGTAGAAGGCCATCTGCGAGGGTGTCAGAAGATCTTTAAAGGCCATTCTAAAAAATGGTTGAAGATATTTAAAGGTCATTTTCGAGGATGGTAGTAGATGGGATTGAGCAATCAAAAGGTGAGTTGGAGTTCAACAATGTCAAAAATGGAATGGCGGCATCAACCGACAAAAACCAGCTGACCACCCGATCGACTAGCACCAACTGACACGAGCTGGCCAACCCATCATGGACCAATCCCTCCAGGACAGCCGTGCCAGAAGCAGCCGACACAGACTGTACCTTCCAGCATGGCCATGTTACAGCCTCTTGGCATGGACAGTTTAGCACCAGCGTGCTCGTGTGTCTCGGATCACCCTCTCAAGGAGTTAACCGTCCGACCTAGTAGTGTTAGAGTGTCACGACTACCTCCTAGTTTCCACTCACGTTGCACTCAACTTGGTTGCATCTTGCACACCAAACCTTTAGAGGAGGTGTGGAAGAGCACGCAACGGAAATACACAAGTTTAAAGTTGGGCCAAGGCTTCACAACAAAAGCAACAAGAAAGCAACATAAGGCCCGACAACTGGGGAGCAAATGTTTTTTTTCATTATATTGCAAAAAGGTAACTGGATGTGGGTAGTACAGTACTTCACATATATGGTATACGAAGGTAATTATAAGTGTCAGGTATAAGAACAAAAGGGAGGAAAACCCAAATAAGGGCACGCGGGCCTGGACCTTCAAGAACTAACTAAGTTAAGCTAATAGCTAACTATTAAAAGTGAAAGAGAAGACTTTTGGGACAAGGAGCTTGGGACATGTCAAGCCGTGACTCAACACTTAGTGTTCTATCCAGGTGGGTGACCGAGCACTAAGTGCACAAGTGTTGGGCACAAATGGCTAGGGAGTTCTACACAGCGCGTTGCGGGTGCAAAGAGGGACATCACGGGTTGTGATAGGTTAGGCAGGCGGCACTGGATGACCCAGTGGTGTGTGCATCGCGGTTTAAGGAGACCAGTTCGAAGGCACACGTTGAGTGGCACAGGACCGCAACACGTTTGTGGCATGTGTGGGCATGGGGTTGCTTTGAGGTTGGGTGATAAGCCCGAACCCGTAACATTCTCCCCCATTAAATTCGGTGAACGTCCCCAGAGCTATCAATTCTCCAAGGTTCTTCGCTACCCACACTCTTCTCATACTCTTCTGCCTTAAGAAAGAGGTTGATTTATTTGCTGGCGCTGGTGTACTTTGATGTATTCGTGGTCCTCGGCTTCTCTTCATTTTCATTTTGAGATGGCTTGATTTTATAGAACCCTCTCATTGATCAATAACCGAAGGAATGTCCAACTATGGATATTGTCCGGTATGCATCATCATCCATTCACATTTCTACCTCATTTCTTGTGGAACGACAAGGGGTTGCTTATGTGAATGATAACTTGTCTTTCCCCATCAATTTTTACAAGGTTTAGCTTATTTGAATAACTCGAAATGGGAAGTTTGATGGGGTGCGCCAGCAGGCAGATACATCTTTGGAATCCAGATCTTCTTGGTAACCGATGTACACTTCATATCCTCCTTGTTTAATGAATCTTCAGTTCTTGCAGCCAAGGAGTGACCCACAACATGCTCAATCTTCTGACTTGCTTCACAACGATCCTTGGATCCATCGGGCAAACCCATTGCTGGTGTAGACCCTGCTGACCCTCCAGTTCTTTTCTCCCAACTCGGACCCACTAAACCGAAGCACTGGACGAACTGTAAAGCCAAGATTTTATCCTGGGTGATCTCTTTGCAATCGTTTTAACTATGCACGGATCATTTCCTAAGACGTAAAGCCAATTGCCAAATAGGTATATGACAATCCGTGCATCTCTCGGGAAATCCATTCCAAGGATAAACCCAAAGTCATCCATTTTAACAAAATGAAAATCCATTGTGATCTCTATTGTGCCAAACTTGACCAAGCATGACCTCACAACGCCTAGTACTAGTTGGGCTCCTCTGTTAACAGCCTTCATCCTGCCCACAGTTTTCTCCGACTTGAGCCCTGATGAGATGTCAAATGCATGTATTTTTTGAAGCATTGACCATCTCTTTTGTTATCTTTTTGTTGGAAGATTTCTAGATTTATGTAGGTTTACATCATACGGCGTTTAGGCAACCATTTTCAGTTTTAGTATCTAAATCCTTCATTTTGTAACCTATTATGAGTCTAATGGATTTTTGGTCGTTACAAGCATCTGGATTCCTTTTTTTGAGCTTAATTTGTAGATTGCTCGTAAGCACTGCAGAGTATTTTAATAAAGGCTATTTTCAAGGATTGTATAAGATTGAAGGCCACGGGTCAAAACATGGTAAGAGGTAAAGGGGTTGAAGAAGGAAGACAAAGAAGCATATGAATTGTGATCCGGAAGTTCGAAACAATTTTTGAGAATGATCCAAGAAGAAACAACATCGAAGGGTGGTACCATTGGATTCGTGTTCTCGATCACTACAAAATTGGCTACAAGAACTACCAAAATGGATCAGTGGTCCACCCGTAGCGATGGAAATAAGAAGAGGGCAGAAGCATCTTTGCGGGCCATGACATATACTACGACCCGCGAAGACAAAAACAAGAAATGAAGGATTGGGAATATTGGGGCTGTGAGCCGCAATACATTACTGTGGCCCGCAGCAGACGATATGGCCTGCTATTATTTCCTCATTTTTAGCCTCTAAACTCTCTCGCTTAATATTTCTACTTTGCAAAAATCCTAGGGAGCATTAATTCTTCATCTTTTACTCTATGTTTACCATGGATTCTTTCTATTATATTATAGATTAGCTAATCTAGGCTAAATATACTCTTGGGAGCAATTGGTAAGCATTTATAGTATGAATTTGTAAAATTTGGTTTATCCTATTTCGTGCTTTGATTATCAAGTATATTTTGTGCTTTCTTGTATGATTAATGAGTGATTTAGACTAGGATGATCAACTAGTTGAAAATTTTGAATTGATTATTTGCTAGGTCTTTGGTCAAACCCTGAAGACTTTGACCTTTTGTCGATATAACATTTATTGTGGAGAAATAAAGTCGAAGTCTTCTGGGTTTGACCAAAAACCTAGCAAATAATCAATTCAAAATCATCAACTAGTTTATCATCCTATGCATTAACCACATATTTATTTCTCCATTTTCCCCCTTTATTTACCATGGATTTTTTGTTCTTTTGTTATGGGTTTAGCTAATCTAGGCTACACATATTCTTGGGAGCAATTGGTAAGCATTTCTAGTATGAATTTATGAGATTTGATGTATCCAATTTTGTGCTTTCTTGTGTGATTAATGCATGATTTAGACTAGGTTGATCAACTAGTTATTGTGGATTAATTATTTGTTAGGTTTTTTGTCAAACCTGGAAGACTTTGACTTTTTATCGATGTGATTATCGTTAGTTGATGTTAGGTTATAGTTGGGTGTGACAACTAATTACGACTATTGATTGATGAAATGACTTTATTTTATGATGAATTTGAATGGGTTTGAATAATTATCAATGTTGCTCACTAATAACGATTAGCATTAAGGTCGATCCTCACAGTCGTTATTAGTAGATATATTTGTGTTATCCCAAAATTTCTTTCTTGTCGGATATTGTGTTAGTTGTATTAGTTCTCCATGTGTATTGCTATTCTTGGGGAAGTCTTTGACGCCGATCGTCTAGGGTGACCCGAGGGTAAGCGTTATTGTGTGGTGCTGGTCGCCCACTTTAATTATAACCGAAGAGAGGTGAGAAATGTCTTCACTCGAAAGGTGTTGACAAATTCTCCACAATATGTGGTTAATGCATAAAGATATGATGATTAGTCAATAATAAAAGGATAACTGGAAATGTAAACCAATTGCGCCCAAGACTCGTTATAATCTTAGTTATATTTTTCATGCTAGTTGTGATCGTATTTACATAGTTATTTTTAATAGTTGGTTAATCTAGTTTCTCAAAGTTTTCGTAGTGTTTTTCTAAACTCAAAACCCCCCACTTTGTTACCACTCATATAGAGTGGCTTCTTCGTGTACTTTTTAACTATGTTTACACTTGATAAAACCCCATTTTCCTAGTGGACAATCCCGACTTGCTACTATCTACTTACTAGTAGTTAGCCACAATTAGGGATTAAAAATACTGTCTTTGAGAGGAATGACAATGGCCTCCCAAATTTTGGCGCCGTTTCCGAGGAAAAGGTGTATTTTGTTGAGTGTTAGTGTAGTTCTTTGTGTTTTGTGCTTCTCTTTGTGTGTTCTTAATTCATAGCTTGTGCTTGTTTTGTGTTTGTTGTTTTTCAAAAGGATGTATTTCCTTTATTCTTGGTTTATGGTACATGCTTATTCTAAGAATTGAGAACCATTTCACTACGACCCGAAATTCTTTGTGCTTCTTTGTTTTTATTTGCTTTTGTTCGAAGTATGTATTGCTTGAGTTCTTGGTGTAGTTCTACCAAGAAAGCTTGCACTACTATTCCAAATTATTGATTTTTTTTAAAAATGGAATAGCTCACCTTGAGGGAACTTGTGATGAGAATAGAGGCTCAACAAGCAAGTTTTTGTACGATTTGTCATTCCGACCATCCTACCGAGTCTTTCTATTGGTTAAGAGAGAAGCACTACGAGGAGAATAGAACCCTTTATTTTCGAAACCAAGGGTATCATGAGGAGTGCTATGAAGAGGTTGGAGTTGTTGGTTTCCAAGGTCAAGGATCTCAAGAATGGTATCCATACTCTGATTCTTATAATCCGGAGTGGAGTGGTAATCCTGATTCGTGGTACGGGAATGCACCGAAAAATCAACAACATGAGCAATATGATTGGCGTTCATCACCTTATGCCACACCACAACAACCCTACCTAAGGGATGAGGGGTCATCTAACCCTCGAGAAGGAAATCCAAGGTCGGGGTATGAGGAGCTCTTGCATGTTATAGAAAATATGGTCACTAACTTGGAAGACCGAACCACATCTAGAATCACAAACGTGGAGGACCGCTCTTCCGTGAGATTCAAAAGTTTGGAAATCTAAGTTATTCAAATAGCATCTTCTGTGGCCCGGTTGGAGGCTAGAGATTTGAGCAAGCTTCCATCACAATCGGAGGTGAGTCCGGAGCCAAGGGAAAATCATTTGACCTTGATGGCGAGGTGGTGAAGGAAGTTGAAGATGAGGTCCAAGGGGATGAAGAATTGGTTGTTGATGAAAAAGAAGTTGATCAAGGGGTGATTATCTTATATTCATTATTCTTTCCATCATCACCCCCACCTCCACCAATTAAACCAACTCCACCATTTTCAGAATTTTTGGAGGAGACAATAGGGGAGCCAAATGATTATGCCAAGCTTCCAAACCACCCATCTCCTTTAAGACTAACTCTACCTCCACAAAATTTTCCTCTTGGAATATTTCTACCCCCACCTCCCTACTTTTGGATACTCATGGTGAAGGGGTTTAAACATTCACCATATGGATAACATTAGGGTCGTGCTGATGACCTTAAATGTACGGAGCTTCTCGGGAGGCAACCAGAGTTTTAAATTGTTTTAATAGATTTTTATTTTGAAAAAAATCGAAATAATTCCCTCACCCTTGTCCTAAAACTTTTACCAAAATCTACAATCCACACAGGAAACCACCACCAAAAACCACCATCAAAACCACCATCAAGGAGAACTACTAGTTGTTGCTTTTTGTGGATGTTGATCGAGACTTGTATAGTTGTGGATTTGTAATGGATGGGTTGAGGTTGCATATCGGATGGAGTTTGAGAACATGGAGGAGATAACATTCATTGAGGAGTGAGCATTGCTACCACCGGGAAGGACTTTTAAGGTCCTAGTTGTGAGTTATTATTTTTTCTCTCTCCCTTATTTATTTATCTTGTCCTTTTATCACATTGAGGATAATGTGTGTTTCAAGTGTGGGGGAGAGAAACATGTCTCATTTTATTGTATTGTAGTGTGCATATGCTCTACTTTGATTTGTTTTGTTTGAAAAAAATTCCCGATAAGTTGAAAACCCGAGAGGGCAACTTAGGCAAAATTGAGGGGGCCGGATAGGTCGAAAACTCGAAAGGGTGACCTATGCAAAAATGAGAGGCCAAATGGTGTGGGAAAAGGTGAGGGTAAGCATTGAAAAAGAAGAAAAAAATGTGAAGATATGATGAAAATCTGAGAGGCTCTTAGGCAAAACGAGAGAAAATGAGAGAAATTGAAACATTCTATGCTTCTCTTAGTTTGTCTATTTTGTGGCTTCTTTGGTAGAGTAAGCTAGTTTTATACTTGTATTTTGTACCTCACATTTGATTGGTATGATGGTTGTTTACATTATCTTAGGCTTTGGGATGTAAGAGTGTGAGAGATTCTTATGTCTTGGGGGATAGGGTAGTCTAGAAAAAAATGTTGGTGTTTTGGGAAAACATTTGCATGCTAGTTTACGCTTAGGTCTTTGCTTGT
>JAULKM010079247.1:0-11659 GCA_032355605.1 Rubia tinctorum
AGCCTTACTTTCCCACTTCCAGAATTCAAGCCTGATGAACGAAGATAAGCGCTATAGGCCTGTGCTTTTGGACTTGGTATAATTCCAACCAGGTTAGTCATCGATTATGCATCAGAATATGAATTTTGGTTCAGTTACTCTTCTGAAATCAGTAACGTTTCTCATGATTTGCACTTATAAAGAGGTCGAGGGAAAGGTCATTTGAACCAGATCAGTAGATTACTCTATTGAAAATGCTGTTGCTGACACTCATTTTACAGGAAGCAAGGGACTCGATTGCCGAAAGAGGCTGGGGGAGTGGAGCATGGGATGTGCAAATAGTGATCAGGATATAATGTTAAACTTAAATTTTGGGTCTAGTTCCATGTTTTTGTTGGAAATTGGAGATCCTCTAGGTAACTTGGATTAAGTCAAGCCCGTTACCTTTAGTTTGTTCACAAAGTCAGAAATGATGCTTATGACGGTGGATTGTAAATGAAGCTATCTTGTTAGAACTTGGTTTAACTTCTTCTTCTTTTCCAGTAATTGGTTGTTTTCACTAAAGGTTCTTCTTTTTTTTTTTTTATAAATTTTTTATATAAAAAGGGTGAAATTTTGAATGACTCGAATTCACGACCTCTAACTGAGGTTTCTTGCTACTATGCTTAGTTAGATCATCTCCAATAATAGTATTTTTGAACCTACTTGCTTGTAATATTTATTTGTAACATATTCTTCTACCATTGTAAATGTCATGTATCATATTCTTTTACAATTGTATAAATGTCATACGGAGTATATGTTGCTAGTCTAGCGTACCTAAGCATATATTATCTTTGTTATAAAGTTTAATGAACATAATGCAAAATACACCCTGCACAAAAGTTACAATTGCATTCAGTAGTTTTTAAGTTAAGCTCAAGTTTATAATATTTAATGGTTTTGATATGGTTGTCTTCCTTGATTGTTGTGCTCTTTGGTAGAGTAAGATGTGTGGTAATTACAAAATCCCAGGATTTTAGAATAGGTGCAGTTGTTTGGTTGACGTAAAATATTAAAAGTGTGGGAATTTGTAATTCGGAGGAAATTAAACTTCCCACATAACATGAGAAATATCTTACCGAGGACCTCCAGGTAGAACGGAATTCCTCCATGGTTTTAACGTGTAATTTCCTTTTCATCCCAAAAAATGCACGTAAATTTTTTCATTTCCCTCCATTACGCGTAACTTTTTTCACTTCCCTCAGTTGCCAAACAAGATGCAGGTAAATAAATCTCAGGAAATACAAATTTCTTAATGTGCAACCAAACACATTTTATGTACATCATAGGAATTTGATCACGAAAATAACTTTCCATGAAATAGAAATTACATCACGAATTAAATTCCCACATAAACCAAACGACTCCTTAATATTAAACAATTTATTTCAAGCAATTATCACTGTTTCTCTATCTTGAAAATGAGCATTCCGATCTTTACTATTTTTAGAGTATTTTTTATTGTTATATTTTACCATTTTTAGAATAATTTTATAACTACTTTCACTATTTTTAGATTTTTTAAATGTTATATTTACCATTTTAGAATACTTTCATAACCACTTTCACTAATTAAAAAGCATTTTTTAATGTTTTTCTTATTCGCTACTTAAATCTCCATCTTTCTTTTTACCTCATTTTTCTCTCTCTAAAACTAATATCCCCTAACCTCTCTCTACAACCTTCGTCGATAACAATCTCTTGCCAAAAATTACTACCCGATATCGCATTCATGACACAACCACCACCACCCGGTGGTACTAAATAGTTCCCAATAGCACTGAAAATCAAACAACCCTCGCCCTCCGCTTTCTCCACCTACTAGCGATCCCGAAATCCTTGCTAAAAACTGAGTATCTTGGTGAAATAGACTGTCTTTACTCAGATAAAGACATCCAAACACTATCGACCCACTACACAAATGCCCTAATCAGAAAATTTGTTAAGAGTATATTAACTATTGAATAACTTGAGGTTGCCTTCAAAACTGCTGGTTTTCAAGGAAAATATCAGGTAGAATCACTAGATTATGAGCATGTGCTAGTTATGTTCGAAGTACCTCAACTATTTGATCAATTGTGTCTAGACCTTTATTCACATGACTCTAATCTTGCTTGGTTGGTCGCCTACAGTTTTCTACCATCTGCCTATGCTGAACTCGGACACCACCTTGAGTCGGGATCGACTCCTGAATAGTGTCCTGGCATTTTATACCTTGTAGCTCGCGTTGTGCAGTAACTGCGTCAGATCTAACCTCTTCATCATTAGCATATTTGCTCCCGACTCTCTCTAATTTAAGGACTCTAGTGATTAATTTCTCTCGCTCCCTAACTAAGGCCTACACTACCCAATTAGGGTAAGACACTTGTTTGATATTTTGGTTAAACTTTAGATTTACTACATTTAATGACTTATTCTTTTTGTATTGGTTATGAAGATACGTATGATTGTTGGTACATTATTGTCTTGTTTTGGGGCTTAAATTTTATTATTATTATTTAGGAACCTTTCAAATTTAATTGAGAACCTGATTTAAACTCTTGGTTGACCATCCCAAGCAATTCAAAGGTTTCTCAGTTCAAATAAAAAGTCACTTTCTTAGTTTATATTTTAATTTCAATTTCATATTTTAATCCAATAATCCCTAATGGAATAGTTTTGATACAACGAATTTGATTTTTACTCGCTTGAATAGTATAATTTTATAATTTTAAATATCTAAATATACTTTCTAGGGAGCAAAGATCAATGATATTACTTTCACGCCACTTCTTCTTAATAGGTTCCCTAAGTTCTTACCCAAAATCACGTCCCATCATTTTTTTGTCAATTAAATGATTGTTAGTTTGATAGGCTAGAGCTAATTTTTAGAGAAATTTTTTAGTGTCTATAATTTATTAAGTTTAAGTGGAGTCTTTTATTAAGGTATTTGGTTCAACCTTTATTTGATTTGGGATAAAGTTCTGATACCATATATGTAACAACCTCAAACTCTGACCACCTTGATTGTTGCAAGTGCTAGGTCGGACCCGAGTGTGTTACTAAGAATCCAACTGATCAAATTACTTACATGCAGTAACGAGCAATACAGATTATGCGAAGTGATTTTAGAATCAAAACCTAACTTAATGTTACAATGAAAATCTTATAATAAGTGTTTTACATGGTTTAAAAATAAAATTCTAAATTGATTTCTAGATTCAAAAGCTCATCCAGGATCTTATCCCAATATGTAATAAAGACCGTACGAGCTCTCACTCTATCTGCTAAGTTACACCTGTTAGGGTTGTTTAAACTACGGTAAGCTCCCTGCTTAGTGAAGTTCCATCGTCAGTATTTACCAAGTGGAGTTTTAGTGATCACATAAAACAAATATACACATAAATCCTACTACATAGTAAAAGGATACGGGTGGGTAATGTCAAGTTGCAGCCAAGTGCCAATATGACAACTCTGACTAATATACATGCCATAACATTTTCATTAGTGCTCGAAGGCCATCAGGATCAAGAATCCATTCTCGTTACCCACACCCAATCAGATGTTCAATTACAAGCTCGTATCAGAAACCAAATGGTTATGCTAGCATACTCGAAACTCCGCGGGTAGTCGTTCTAGTCGTACGGTTTGGTCTGTACCATTCCCTGTCGATTTCGACCAAACTACCATTGGCTTCGGGGATCTCGATAAACACAGATAAATAATCAAGTAGCACGCAACCATATTTGACACATCAAGATAATATACAAGCCGGTCATCCAAATAATATCACAATAATTAAGCACGATGTGATAAAATACTCCCTCGACTTAATTATTATGAAAACATAATAATTAACAAGAACAAATGAAATATTTTCAATTTTTTAAAGTATAATCTAACAATTAAAATGGCACATACAAATTAAAAAGTATAATATAGCACGCAATAATCCATTTTAATTTCAATTCGTGCTCAGGCGGTGAAAACACTTATCTTAACCTAAAGTCGGATACATTTGCAACTATCGCAATTCCATTGTAAATTTATCTCCAAATAAATCAACTGCAACACACATGTATATATATGACTCCATCCTATAAGAGCAAATGTGTGTGTACATATGTATGTATATAGCATAGTCCAAGCGAACCTACTTAAAATCTTTACTGAACTATGTCTAACCATCATATTAGCAAATAAACATATTCTTGAGCTTAATGCGCGAAAACAATGAGAAATTAGCTCAAGAAGTATTAAAAAGGGCGCTAACGGCAATGAGACTCCTGCGAGTAATAAAAAGCTTTAAAATGAATCTCATTTATTTGAAATCTCACTCTAGTAATACCAATAAAAATGGAAAATGAGAGACCCAAAGTGATGAGAAAATGACTTGTAAATGTGAAACTATAAGGTATCATACCCTATAGTTTAACAAGCCTTCGAGCCTCTTTTGCGCCGCCTTCTTCGTAGAAGCCGTTTACCTCTACAGCCGAATTCTATGGGTGTGTATATACATATATACACTCACAATGCATATACTCCCTCCGTTTCACTAATAGTGACACCATATGTTTAAGTGCTTGGATTTAGGTGAAAGAAATAAATTGATGGAATTGAAGTTCAAAAGTAAAAAAAAGTAGAATGAGTAGATAAAATTGAAGAAATTTTACAAAAAAGTGAAAAATGTGCCAATATAAAATAAACAATCCAAAAATGAAAGTGTGTCACTAATAGAGAAACGTGGGAATATATTAGTGAGAATGACCCAGATGCCAATCTTTCTCCACCCGGGAATGACACACGTCCAGGTACGTGTCAATTGTCATAGGTTATGGTAGGCTACGTGCCTTTTCTTTTTGTTTTGTTTATTACTTTTTTCTTTTCTTTCATTTTTATTTATTTATTAGTTTATAAATATTTTGTTTCTTTTCCTTATTTATTTTTCATGATTTATAATGTGCACACATTTATTAATGAATTGATTGACTTGAAATTACAAAATTACGAGGTTTTATGTGTATTTTTCGACAAAGTTAAATTAATTATAGAATTTTCTATAGAATTTATTATACAACCAATCTATATTTAATTATAAAATTTGATTATTATTTCTTACTTGATTAAATGTTCACTTTTTAATATGCGAATTCCTCTTCTCGCTTTTCTCCATCTTGACTTATTAGAACCCGGTGTTCATTTTCCTCAATTTTTATTATTTATTTCTGATGCGGGAATAGGAACCTCTGATCCAATCCGACCTCGATCCACCTACACTGACCCACGCTCTGCAAAGGAAACAAAACCCTGGATGAATATAGGGGGAGATTCTCCGATGATTAAGTCAGACTCAATTGGGTGATAAGATAAAAGGCAAGAATAGGCAATGGAACCGTTACCTAAAATAGAAGACATACCTCTCTATTTATAGTTACCTTAGAACCCCAATCTCTTTGGTTTAAGATCTACCTTCCTTTCTCTTCTAGAAATGCCTCATAGTGAACCCTTATAGAAAGGTCTGAGGCCCACTTTATGTGTTGGGCTTTTCAGATAGAACTTGATATGCTAGCCCATATTGGTCTTTGCTCTATTATACTATCAAAATCCCCCGGAAAAGCTAAGTGATAATTTATTCTTTGAGATTTTTGTCCCACCGAAGGTCCTGCTGAGCCATCGAGGTTTTAGTCCTTCGATCGCTATAACATGTGATGCTTGCCTTCAATGATGTCTAAAACTCCTTGAGTCATTTAATTTTCGAGGCCTAGTTTTTGAAAATGAGCACTTAGATTTTCTCAAGTGATTTAGATTTTGGAATTTCTACAGGCGCGCGTGGAGACGTCAATGTCGGGATTATGATGCGTGAGTAGGTGCCGTAAATTAAATCTGCTTTCCTTTTGTGTCTTTTTATGTCCTTCCTTTCCCATAGGTAATCATTATTCACCTTTTCCTTCCATTTCCACATCTATTATCCCAAAGTCTATTCCTTCTTCTCCTTTTTATCCGCTGTTTTTCTCTTATGTAGATCATAACTCAGGCATTTTCAACTTCAACTTCAATTCCCCAGCCCCCAAGTTATTCTCCTCCTCCATTCCTTACAAGTAAGTTTCTATGGCTTCTCCTCACCCTGTAGATTCTAATAATACCTCTGCTTCTTCTCAGTCTCTTTCTGTACCAAACCCTGAGAGAGATTCCAGTGAGGGAGTGAGTTTTCTAGATGACACCCTTTCGAAAAAGGCTAATCCACACTTTTCTGGTGGATTTTCTCCTCGGTTCACTGAGTTTACGATTAGCTCAGAAAGTTCAGAACCGATCCTGCCGATTCCCTCCTCTGGTGGCCTTCCTGATTCCCATGTGGAGACTAGTTCGGTTAGAGTTGGACCTTCTAGGTTAGATAATAATGCTGACGAGGGTTTTGTGAGCCAATTTGGGGGGTAATATTGAACAAATAAGTGGTCCTAGGGTTAAGGGGGCCAGAAACGTAATTTTTTATATTTCTGTTAAGAGGAAATTTATGGTTGAGAAACGTTCTAAGAATAAATCCTCGGTAGCTATGGGGAGCCCTGAGCGATATTCCTTCTCTGAAGAGGTTCAAAAAATCATCGAGGAGATTCCCTTATATCAACATATTCCCCTAGATGCTAAGTTGAGGGTTATCAAACCAGGGGTATCTCTCGACAATCTTCCCATAGGAAAGACCATAACCTACAGTAGACATATTAGGTTGGGACTAAGCTTTCCTTTCCATTCTTTTTTTTTGAACTTGATGGAGGAGTTTGATGTTAGCTTGTCCCAATTGAATCCTAATGTGGTGGTAATTGTAATGGCCTTTTTAGTTAGATGTAAAGAGGTGGGAGTAGACCCTCGATACAAACTATTTACAGCCATATACTGTCTGATTAGTAATCGAGACATTATGGGAACTTTCACTCTTACTAATAGACTATCTAGGCGTAAGTTCATCCTTCCTCTTTCCAATAATACGGTGTCACAAGTCACTCTTTCAAGGAGTTAACCGTGCGGCCTAGCCGTGCTAGAGTGTCATGACCACTACCTAGTTTCCACGCACGTCGCACTCAGCTTGGTTTCACCTTGCACACCAAGCCTTTAGAGGGGCATGGACCGAGTATGCAGCATAAATGCACGAGTTTGAATGGAGAAAGGCTTCACAATAAGAAAAAAGAAAGCAACACAAGGCCTGACAACTGGGGAGCAAATGATCATTTTGAATATATTGCAAAAAGGTAACCGAATGTGGGTAGCTCATTACTCCACATATATGGTGTACAGAAGTAATTACAAGTACTAGGTACAAGAATAAAATGGAGAAAAACCAAACTTAGGCTTGGTTCTCCAAGAACTAAGTTAAGCTAATAGATAACTATTACAAGAAAAAGAGAACTTCTGGGACATGGAGCTTGGGATGTGTCTTCTAGTGCCGTGACTAAACACTTAAGGTGTTGGCCTGACGGGTAACCAAGGCACTGTGCGTATGGGTGTTGGGCACAAACGGTTTGGGCGTTGTGCACAATGCATCACGGGTGCAGATGGGGACATCATTGCCCGTGATCGGTTAGGCTGGCGGCACTGGATGACCCAGAGGCATGTGCGTCGCGGTTTAGGGAGACCAGTTCGTAGGAATGCATTGAGCGGTACGAGACCACACCACGTTTGTGGCGGGCATGCAGGCATGTGGTTGCATTAAGGTTGGGTCATAAGCCCGACCCCGTAACATTCTCCCTCACTCAATTTGGTAAACGTCCATGGAGCCATTAAGTCTCCAAGGTGTTTCGCTACCCACACTCTTCTCGTACACTTCTGCCTTAAGAAAGGGGTTGATTCATTTGCTGGCGGTGGTGTACCCCGTGGTTCTTAGATTCTCTTCAGTTCTGTTTTGAGTTGGCTTGATTTTATAGCACCCACTCCTTGATCGATGACCGAAGGAATGTCCAACTCTGGATGTTGTCCTATACACATCATCATCCATTCATGTTTCTACCTCCTGCCTTATGGAACAACAAGGGGTTGCTGATGTGAATGATGACTCGTCTTTCCCTGTTGAGTTTTACAAGGTTTAGCTTTTTTGAACTACTCAAAACAGGAAGTTTGACGGGGCATGCCAACCAGAAGATACATCTTTGGAATCCAGATCTTCTTGGCTACCAAGGAACACTTCCTATCCTCCCTGCTCAACAAATCTTCCACTCTCGCAGCTGGGGAGTGACCCATAATATGCTCAACCTTCTGAATTTTTTCAAAAAGCTCCTAGAACCCATTAGGCAAACCTATTGTTGGTGTAGGCCCTGCTGATCCTTCAGTTCTGTTCGCCCTACCCGGATCCGTTGAACCGCGGTCCTCATCTTGTCTTATGCACTGGACAAGCTGCAAAGTCGAGAGTTTATCCCTGGGTGATTTCATTGCAACCATGCATGGATGGGTGCCTAAGATGTAAAGTCAATTTCCGAATGGGTATACGACAATCCGTACATCTCTCTGGAAATCCATGCCGAGGATTAACCCGAAGTTATCCATTTTAATTATATGAAAATCCGCTGTGGTCTCTATGGTGCCAAACTTGACCAAGAATCGTCTCGTAGAGCCTAGTACTGGTTGAGCTTCATTGTTAGCAGCCTTCATCCTGCCCACAACTTTCTCTGACTTGAGCCTCAATCTTGATGCCTCTGTTTCGGAGACATATACATGGCTAGGTCTAGTGTCGACCATCGCTCGGATGGGTTTCCATTCATGCTCAAGTCCATATGCATCAATGCTCCATCTTCCCGTTGCATCAAATTCACATGAACAATCTCAGGTTTGTCATGTTTTTGTGCAACCTCTTTAGCTCTGCTTGACTGAGCCGCAACTCTTCTCTTTGCTCGCATTGCATCAACCACCCAATCGATCTCAGGTTCTATTAACAGATTCAACCACCCTGGCTCTATTGATCCCACCATGGAATTCCACAGCAGATTTAATGGCCCAATGGAGAATGGTTCTTCCTCTCCGGTCCCAAACTCTTCATTCGATTACTCATGAACTACCTCGCTTTGTGCCTTCTTAATTTGTCTCGAGTCCTCGAGCAACATTGCAGTTATTCTCTGCTCTGTTGGAAAATCAACAAGGGCATGATTCCCTTTGCATGTCCCGCACACAAGCTGCACCTTTCCATTTTGTTGTACTCCCCACCTTAGTTTGGACCCAGTTGAACTGGTCGCACTTGCCCCGGGGCTTTCCCCATTCCTTCCCAAACCCTAATTAGGCCTGTAGCTACCTCCGTCGCTCGAACTAGATCTAAAGTTACTTCCCACCTTGAGAGAACTTGAACCCGCACCATTGCCCACCTTGGAAACAGTGAAACTATCCACCTCCCTATCAATTCTTTGCGATCCTCCGCCCCCATAGTCACCAATACTTTCGACTAATGCCACCGCTAAGTTGTAGTTAGTGCAACAAGCTCTCCTTAGTTCGATTCTAGCCCACAACTTCAATCCCTGGTCGAAGTCATGGAATATGTACTCATTCGGATGATCCGACAAGTCGAGCATACAAGATTAGAAACCCGATACATATTCTCTTATACTGCCAGTTTATGTCAGGGTCCTGAGTCTCAACAATGGCTATTCTTTCACGTTGGTGGGCATAAATTATTGCTTCACCTTGAGCTTAAACTCTTCCCATGTGCTGATGGCTAAGCAACCTGCTTTTATTTCCGCGTCCTGGGATCGCCACCACACCATTGCGCAGCCCTCTAAGTACATTGTGGCAACAGTGACTTTCTCAGCTTCCAAATTCATTTCGGTCGCTTTAAAGTATTGTTCCATCTCGTACAAAAAGTTATCAAGCTCTCGCGCATCACGTGCCTAGCCGTATTTCTTAGGATCATAGACTTTCCTTTTGTGCACACCACGGACACCACCTTCACCACCCCCACCTTGGGACAAGTTGGACACAACGTTCATGAGTATGCTCATATCTATGCAAAGATTCTCAATGATGCCTCTCATCCCTACAATGTCCGACTCGCGAGCCTCCAACGCTTCCCTCAGCTTAGCGATCTCCTCATCCTGATGTGTAACCTTTGCGCTGGCCACTTCGATGTCTCTACTGATAATGGAAACATCCGATTCCGCCTGATCCACACTGTCAGCTAGGCTCCCGGACCCTTGTGCCTCACCAAAGAGAACTCTCTCAATGTTCTCCAACCGTTAAGAATTCTTCGACATAGTGACGGCCTCTTTCACTATGCGTCGAAGGACTGCTTGAGCTCTAATACCAATTGTCATGGGTTACCCTCTCAAGGAGTTAAACTTGCGGCCTAGCCGTGCTAGAGTGTCACGGCTACCGCCTAGCTTCCACGCACGTCGCACTCAGCTTGGTTGCACCTTGGATGCCAAGCCTTTAGAGGGGTTTGAACCGTGTAAGCATCAGAAATGCATGAGTTTCAATGGAGAAAGGCTTCACAACAAGCCATAATAAAGAAATATAAGGCCCGACAACTGGGGAGTAAATACTCATTTTCAATATATTTCAAAAGGTAACCGGATGTGGGTAGCTCAGTACTCCACATATATGGTGTACGGAAGTAATTACAAGTACTAGGTACAAGAAGAAAATGGAGAAAAACCAAACTAAGGGCATGCAGGCCTGGTCCTCTAAAAACTAAGTAAGTTAAGATAATAGATAACTATTACAAGCAAAAGAGAAGACTTCTGGGACAAGGAGCTTGGGACGTATCTTCTTGGGCCGTGACTCAACACTTAAGGTGCTAGCTTGGTGGGTGACCGGGTGCTGCACACACGGGCATTGGGCACAAATAGCTCAGGCATTGTGCATAGTGCATTACGGGCACAAGGGTGGACATCACTGGCCATGAGCGATTGGGCGAGCGACACTGGATAACCTAGAGGCATGTTCATCGCGGTTCAGGGAGACCGATTTGCAGGCACGGGTTGAGCGGCACAGGGCTACAACACGTTTATGGTGTGCATGCAGGCATGGGGTTGCGTTGAAGTTGGGTGATAAGCCCGACCCCGTATCACGCGAGGGGGCATGAAAATGCCTTGACTTTTGACTGTTCTATCTATCAAACCTCTCGACAAAATCTCAATGTTCTTGTTGAAACAAGGAAAGAGAACTATGTGATCCTTGAGGTTATGCGTGAGGATGTAGAACGTCTTCGAGGACCAAAACATTTGGATATTAAGATATACCACCCCGAAACAAAATGCGTGAAACCTTTTGTTTGGATCTAGTGGGTTTATGGGGATATTTATGCTTCTGCAAACCATCGAGACTCTGTTGAAAACAATCCGAATAAGACTTCGTCCCCAAATGATAAGAGAAAAAGGGGCAACGATCATCCATTGCACCTTGAGATTTCTCATCCTTTGATCCCTTCTGAGGATGCGCCTATCAAAGGGGAAATCTCTTCAGATACTTCTGAAGGTCTTTGGGAGGTCGTCGTTGTACCTCTCAAAGATACTATTTTAAAGCCCTTTTGCTTACTAAATACAACTAGGTATATAGTTGGCAAGTCAGGGTCGTCCACAGAGAAGAGGGATATTCTTATGGGTTCATGCATACAAGGGTGAATATAAGCCTATATATATACACATAGATACAAAAACAAGTAGAAGGGGGGGGGGGGGTTGGTTGGTTGGTT
>JAULKM010079258.1:0-27621 GCA_032355605.1 Rubia tinctorum
TGTGAGGCAACACATTTAACCTGTTTACCTCATATAAGTAATTTCAAAATTACGTAGAATTTTCTGGTTAAGTAAGTCAGGCCAGTCTGTGAGGCAACACATTTAACCTGTTTACCTCATATAAGTATTTCAAAATTACGTAGAATTTTCTGGTTAAGTAAGTCAGGCCATTCTGTGAGGCAACACATTTAACCTGTTTACCTCATATAAGTAATTTCAAAATTACGTAGAATTTTCTGGTTAAGTAAGTTCAAAAGGGTATTTCCCAGTTTGTAAACAGGTTTTTTCAGGTTGTGTGGAAAGGTTTTTTTTAAGTTGGTTAGTTACCTTTCTATATAGGGTATTTTTGTGTCCTTTTGGGTAACTTATGTAATAAAAAAGGTGTGTCACCTGACACTTACAATTTTTTGCACCATCTTAGGTTGGTAAGTTCACATGTTAACCTGACCTTGCCAACACGAATTATGACCTCATCTCCCTCCCTACGGACCACCTCCACCCTTCCTCAAAATGTTCTCCATTCCTCTTAACTAGAAACACTAAATCTACATGAGACATTAAAGCCAGCAAAACAAGCAAACTTATAATTTTGCTGTGCTGTCATTATGCTATGTTTACAATAGTATTTGATTTTTTAAATGTGGAAAGGTTCTATATTATGTTGCTATGAGTTTCTTGGAGAAGATTAAATAATTAAAAGTAGTACAAAGAAAGAAGTTAAGCACACAGTAATCATCTTCACAATATAGAATGAAATGGTTCCATATACATCTTTTCACGATCTCATAATTGCAGAAATTTCTCTACCATACTAAAATCTCTTGATGCTGTTTATGAGTCAAAGTTTATCGTGGGGGTAGATATAATTACTGAGTACCAATGGGGAGAATAACTCATCTGTACCTACACTCAAATTCAACTAAAACCAGAGACAAGCTTGTACCTTCCCAATTGTTTATTTATCCAATCTAGCAACCGGTCAGCGGTTCGCCCATCATTAATTTCCCGAATTTCACTATTTTCCTGCTGTGGTTTCCAACTAGCACCGATAAACTTGGAAGGTTTGCCCCAAAAGAGCATAGGGTAGTGCTGTACAGTGAACTTATCACAAAGCTCCGTATTTGCCTGTACTGCCAAAAAAGTGATATGATACAAAAGAATAAGTCAGTTAAATTTGGATAAGATATCCACAAACTGAATTTTAAGCAGAGAAGCATAAGTATACAAAAATCTTTGGAAAATATAAAAGATTAATTCATTTCATTGTACAGGAAGAATGTAATAATGAAAGGCTTAATGAAAATTTTAATCACATATCTGTCAGAAATGGAGCTGCCTGCCTGCATCTATCCAGTAATAATTATTGAGTACAGGCTACACATAGAAGCAGAATATTATTTAGCTACAATTACTTCTCTGGATGCTAGGAAATCCTCCTGAAAATATTTGTTCCCTAACTAACTGAAGAAAATTTTCCAATCTAACTCACCCCTAAATACAACTGCTCCCGAAAGTAATGCAGAACATACTGAGCCTATGCCAATATACTAACTTTGCAGCTTGATTTTATAGAACAAGAGCTAAAACACATCCTGAAACAGAGAAAGTAAAGAGGTGATACCTTCGAGGCACAGTCAACCCTTGTCATCAATACTTGTCCTGGATGGACTGCATCTGGACCATTGAAAAGTCTGGCAACTTTTTCATAATGATGCTGAAAAATCATAGCTTAAGGCATCAGAAACTCATTGCCTAAAATTTCCCTAATAGCAATTAAACAAGAAAGGCAAATGATTGAATACCTTATAATTTCTACAAGCTGGACACCTGCAAAAAAAAAAAAAAAAACCCACCACATTCAGTAACTTAAAATCAATCCTTAAAATCCAAGACATCAAAAACCCAATTGAGATCCAGTACTTCTCCATCTTTCCCACATTCCATTGGGAACACACACACACATTTCTGACTTTTCCCCCATTTAAAAGAGAGAGAGAGATAAAGATAGTTTCTTTAGCAGTACTTGAGCAAGCCATAAAAAGGGATTCACCAGTGAGCGAAGAACTCAACGATCGCATAAGTAGCCGGAGCATCCCGGAGAATTTCATCGAAATTGGTGGCGTTCAATTCGACGCCGTAATCGCCTTTAATCTCATTCTTGCCGATATCCCGGAGAACTGATCTCTGGTGATAGTAGGGGGATCCGACTGGGAGTCGGGATGAATTTGAAGTCCCACAATATAGAGCCCAGAATAAAAGCAAGGAGATGATCGAAGAAGACATCGAAAAAGCAGTAAAGGTTATTTATAAATCATAAATAGTCGTGTAAAGGCTAAAGAGCATAGGCTTAGTGAGGGTTACGGAAGTTTTGATGTCTGAGATACGGGGATGTAGGTCGACGTTTTATTACATTGCCGGCAACTGCTTCCAGGAAAGAAATTACCACGTGCTCTTCTAATGATCACGTGGACTACTTTTTGGAGTCCTATTATTGTCTCATAAATGTTGGCCTATATTAGAATACTCTTTTATCTCATTTTTAACTTTCGAATTATTTTTTTCACAAACTTTAAAATAAGTGTGTGATATTTTTTTAATGGGTGATGAGAGTGAGCATACCTAAATCAAATGAAAAAAATAGTTATGACCACATATTTATGACTAAATGTAGAAAGTTTAGAATTATAAAGTTTATAGTGGTACGTACCAAAAGGGAAAATATAAAGTTTATTGTGGGACGGAGAGAATATTCATCATTCTCACAAGAGTTCGTCTCTTAAAAGATGGTATTTCCATAAACTTTATGAAAATACCAAGGTTTAAACTGTAAATTAGAAGTAATCAGGATAAAAATTTCGTGTTGCATTAATCAGATCATAAACTTATAAATACTATATGTTGCATGATAAATTTTTAATATTACAACTAATTTTTTTAGCTTTCTATAATTCTAATCCAACCCCATCTTTTCATATTCATATGGAAAGACGGTATTTTTTAAAACTTTTTCTTCTTACAAATAATGGCTTATTTTAAAAATTATCTAAAATAGCATTAAAATGTGTTATTAAATTCCTACAAAATTTTGTTCAACTTTAACAACTACGAATTATAAGATTGGACACATTACTTTCTCAAAATATCCCTATTTTTTTATAATTATTTGTTGGTATGACTTGAATACGTATTAGCCGCTTCGACAGGTTGGTATAGCATGTCCTCTGTTTGGGCTGTTATTGGCATTCTGTATTCTGTTCTGGTTTGAGGAAAAAAAAATTTGGGGCCAAAGTCATTAGGGTTTAAGGTGGAGATGGATATATATATATATATAGTGTCTCGTCCTTTTATTGTAATCCTAAGAGATAAGATTGGTAGAGAGTAGGAATCTGTAATTCTGGCTTTTTCTCTCTACTGGAATCCGATCTTGGTCGGCCGTGGATGTAACCAATTGGTGAACCACGTAAATTCTCAGTGTTTTGTCTTTGTCTTTATTTTCTTTACTTGCTCTTTCTCGGGTATTCAGCACAACATTATTCTTTGTCATATTAAGTTTCATAAAACTTTGGGTCAAATGCAATTATACTAATATTTTTGGGACGGAGGGAGTATATTCTTTTGTGACATTAATGAATTGGAATTTGGTGCAAGAGAATGAATTTTGTAAATCTTTTATTTAAGGAATAGTATTTGAGATTTCGAGAATTCGATTTTGAAATCTTGGCTTAAGATTTGGATTCTAAAGTAATATACTTCTTCCGTCCCATCATTAATGGTTGATTTGCTTTTGGACCAAATTTTAAAATATGCTGATGTGATAGGCCTGGCCCAATAGAAGTGTTGGAACCGGCCCTTATTGAAAGTATGTTTGCTGCATATTTACAAATAAATCACAGAAAAAACACACACACATAAACCATATACACGACTTATATAATGGAATTGGAATTGGAATTATTCTCCTTTTTTACTTAGCAACGTAAATAACAACGAAGCTACATCATTTCTACTCTTCTTCTTACTCTACAAAGAATATACATTCTCTTTAAATAGAAGACTAGCCACAATTCCTACTTTCTATCCACATTAATAACAACTCCATCATGATCTAATCCATTGTTTTTAATGGAGCAATTTACTCAACTCAAACTATGACTAATTCAAACTACAGTAAAACGGTAAATAACAACTAGATTAACTGACATTCACTCCATTAATCTGGTTGTTATTCATACGTGTCTCAAGCATCAAGTTGAAGCCTTCTCCTTATCACCGAAGAGAATGAGCATTTCATCAAACACTCAAAGCTTTCATTGTCGTCTCCTTTTCACTGAGAAGACAGAGTGTTTTCGGACATCCTATGTTTGACGGTCTCCTTATCACGGAGGAGTGAAAATTTTGGTTTTACCTATTTAGCTTATTTATTAAGGCCGTGTTCCAACATAACCTATCTATCCAAGCATGTAAAAATAACACAAGAACACATAAGATTTGGTTACGCAGTTCAGTAAAATCCACCTACATTTGAGGGATCTGGCCAAGTTCAGAATGAATCCACTAATCAGAAAGATATAGTACACGGTACATCATACAATTATACTTATGTTCTAATTATTTGCGCGTGAATTTTGCAAGCTCCCCTTACTACCGATCCGCCTTGTTCAGACTCCCCCTGACCTCAAAACTCGTCGACGCTGGATCCCCTCCTCCGGAGAAATTAAGGTATGTGATTTTGAATTTGATCAACAAGTTACAACATGTTGGAACATATGTATACTGGGTCTCGCAATACTCTCGGAAATATACATATACTTTGTGCATAATTTTGCAATTAAAATTGTACTGATTGCAGCCGTAATGTCCAATATATATAGTCCATTAAGTAGATCGGAATCATCCATGATTATCTCCACAATATTCCTATTCCTTATCTGCATGTGAATCATATCCAAATCCCTTAAATAAAAGGATTTTCCATATCTCAAATATCCCATAATATTCTATAAATCTAATTCCACAATTGTAGGGATTTTCCATAAATCCATTATGATTCATACACGTCTGAATCAATATTGCATAATCTCCATATTCCCATAAACCAATATCACGCAATATTCTACCATCAATCAAATTATCATCTTTCCGTATGTTCCAACAAGGAACGTTTTTCTTTTCAACTTTAGTTCACAAATGCCAACATAATAAATAATGAAAACCACATGATTTTACAATCTCCTCATTTGGCATTTTGTGGACCCAACCATTTTGGAATGAAGACCACTAAGAAAAACTTCCAATCTCACACCATAATTCTTCTAGAAATCCCCTTATGTTAGAACATATACAAATCACCAAATCTGAATTAATAAGACCACACAAAAAAGAACCAGAAATCAAGAATTAATTCAGATTACAAACCAAAAATAATATCCAAAATATTCTCCTCATGGGCCATAAATATGCCAAACCCAGAATAACAACACAAAAAACATAAAATATGTCAGAGAATCTGCTCCCCTTGAAACCTAAGTATGACTATGTTGGAACATAAACCTTCAGACACATCAGTTCTATTCAGAAGCAACAACATGTGCTTCTAGCTGAGCCTTATCCCCCTCAATTCTAGTGTTTTCAGTTTTCAGTGTTGCAATCTGAATGGTAATAACTCACAGTCTGGCATCCATAGCCATCAACTTGGCTTGTTTCTCATCACCAGCAGAAGTAGAAGCAGCACCCTTAGAGTTCCAAGGTAAATCATTTACGTGTCTCATACCAAAAGTCTTCTTGTTCGTCCTGAGAGGCTCAGTCTCCACAATTTGGTCTTCTGGCTTGGCCTTAACTCTCTCACCAAAAATAATGCAAGGATAAACCAGTGCATGTTTAGCATTCAGAGAGATAGCCTACTTCACAATACTCTGCTGAATGAACAGTCCTAGATTGACAGGCTTCTGTGTTCCAACACAGTACATCAACTTAGCCATTTCCCTTGTCAAAGTTGTAGTATTGGTAGATGGCATCCAACAGTTTACTGCAACTTGGTTAAGTCCAAAAAATAATGAAGATAAACAAGAAGTTTGAGAATAACATGTAGTTGGCCACTTAGTCTTCACACCCCTAGAGATAACCTCAAGAATCTTATCATCTGATATTTCCAGTTCTTCAGGAAACACTGAATCAAACTCTAGAGTTTTCAACCCTAGTAATCTATTTATCCGTGCAACTGAAAAATTAGTTATCTTCTCCCTCACAAACACTATATTATATCAGGGAGAATCATCTTCCAAATTTCCAGCCATCAAATTGGAATACACCTCACTGACTATTTGCTTATTATAGTCCTGATATAATGTAGCTGCAATCTTTACTCCAATTAATTCTAAAAAATTAGAAAACCCACTTGGCCTATAGGCAACCACGTCTACCGGCCTCTCAGAAATAATCTTTCTCTGAGAGAATATTTCACCAATCTTCTCACAGTCCTCATCATAAAACATATCAGAAAGAGCATCACTTACTGGAGGTGGTGGTAGATCACACTTCTTCCTGGGTTCAGGAGCAACCCTCTTGCTCTTCTTTGTTGGTTGTGATGATTCAGCTGTTAGTTCTTTCCTTTTGACTTTCCTCAATCTTTTCTGGATGAATTCATCTAAAACCTTATCACTGGAATATGTCATATTTGGTTCCTGTATTGGAGCATGCTTTAACTCAGGTGTTGCTTCCTCTCATTGCTCAGTCTATGCATTTTCTGCCACTGTCTCATGTGTTCCAACATACCCAGTCTCATATGACTCTTCAACATACAGTGTTGGAACATGTTCTTCCCTCTGACCAGTTTCCATGTGCCTTATTTCATCCACATCAACCTCTGTTATGGGGTCATCCCCCCCTCTCTTCTCAGCTTCAGCAACCTCCACATCATCATAAGCAGATCCTTTATAACAATCTTCCATCTGGTAATCATGATATCCCATATTGTTACCAGTAAAACCTAGTTCCGATTCGTCAACCTTTATAGGATTTTCAGGTTCTTATTCTTCCTGGTATGTTGGAACATACCCGGCTTCTTCTCCTTCTTCACTGTCAGACAACACAATCACTACAGGCTCTATTGCCCTGAGTTCCACATTCCTTTGAGCAGCCACCGAATCAAAAGGAACTATCCTCATTTGATCAGAAGATCTTATCACCTCCAATCCTTCAAATTCACTTTCATCTATCTCTTCTATATGAACACAACTAGGGCCCATAACATTACAAAATACATGGAACTTTTCTTTCCCTCTATGCTCCCCGTTTGCACCTCTTAACAACCTGGGATTATAATTTTCAATATCTTCCAACGCTCCTATGTCACCGTCATTAGATCTTCTATGTCAACCTCTAGAAATTTGCCTTTCAAGCATTTAAAAATGTTCAAATCTATGGTGACTCTATTTGCTTGCACCCATTCAAAAAATTCACCCATAGACTCGAACTATCTACTTTCCCAAACCGTGTGAGAAGTTTCAGGATTAGTTACCTTTTGATACGGAGACTTCCCTTTCCTTGATGCATTTTTCTTCTTTTCTGGTTTGCCGGAGGTGAGTAGTAGAGGATTAATATTCTCTTGGTTCCTTCTTTTGGCCATTGGAACTTATCGTGCTTGGATAGTTATTTCGGCATGAAGAGTTTTAGATTGAGCGAAATTGGTGAATGTCACACCTATCTCGGCAATATTCTCTCCAGAATGCCTTAAACATTTTGAAAATTGATAGAGAAGAAGCAGAAGTATGGTAGCCAGAAAAGAGGGAATGTGGAGAGATGGAGGAAATTTGAACCAAAATTAACTTCTTACTTTTTACCTCTTATCTCGTGTACCTTTTTTATTTTCCAAGACCCATTATTACCTTTCTTCACTTGTCAACTCATGTCTTGAACTTACAACATAGCTTCTGCCTTCTAACTCCTTCCTTTTACCCCATTTAAAAAAACATTCTTTATAATTTTTTCTAATGTTTTTCTGTATCTATTTACACAAAAAATAGCAAAAACTATACAGAGGTAATTAGAGAAATACCTCATACCCGACACACACCTAGGTGTTGTCTGAGAAATTCAAAAGTTGCAGTGTCCAACGGCTTAGTGAATATATATATATATATATGCATACTACATACATGTTGGAACATAAACCACCACAACCTCCTTTCTTTCAACCAAATCTCTAATAAAATGATGTGTGATGTCAATGTTCTTTTTTCGTAAGTGCTGAACAAGATTCTTAGAGATGTCTATTGCACTTTTGTTGTCACATAAAATCTTAGGAGACCCTTGTTGAATTCCATAATAATTCAACATTTGTTTCATCCATAATAATTATGCACAACAACTTCCAGCAGCAAGATATTCAGCCTTAGTTGTTGATAAGAAGATTGAATTTTGCTTCTTGTTATACAAAGAGATCAAATTCATGGCAATAAAGAAACAGCCACCAGGTGTACTTTTGCGATCATTTGCATTGCCAACCCAATTAGAGTCACTGTAAATAATAAGACCTGGATCTTGGTTCTTAGAATACCAGATTCCATAATTAGAAGTCCCATTAATGTACCGAATAACCCTTTTGACTGCAGTCAAATGTGATTTCATTGAATTAGCCTGAAATCTTGTACACATGCCTACACTGAAACATATATCTGGTTGACTGGGTGTAAGATACAAGAGACTTCTAATCATACCCCTGTATAATTTTTTATCAATTGGAACACCTTTCTCGTCCTTTCCTAATTTGTCTGTAGCCGTCATTGGAGTGTGTACAGCTCGAGAACTACTCAATCCAAATCTCTTTACCAGATTCAAGACATACTTGCTCTGACTTATGAACAACCCATTCTTTTCTTGTTTTACCTGAAGCCCTAGAAAGTATGTGAGTTTACCAACCATGCTCATTTTAAATTTATCCTTCATCAAAGATACGAATTCTTGTACCGTGTTCTTGATGTAGTGAACGATGGTGGTGCGTCCCCAATTTTATTGGGGAGACCTTTTCTAAACAAAATAGATGTTCATTTGGGAACACTAACTCTAGAGGATGACATTGATAATGTGGGATTTGAGATCTATAAATCTAAGCATGATTCCCCTATTTCCTCTCTTATGTGTAAAGACATATCCCTATTTGATGAACTTGTTCAACATGATAACTCTTGCATGATTAGTTATGATGAGTATTTAGATGAGTACCTTGGTGATCTTGAGGAAAGTGTTGAGAAAAACCATATCTTGAGCTTTAATTGTGATGACCATTTTGATGATAACTATGTTATGCATAACCTTAGTGACGACACTTCTATTATGGATTGTTTTCTATGATCACTAAGTTGCAGCGGTCTATGGAAAATGGTGATAACTTAAAACCCCCTTGACCACTACCTAAACCCAAAGACTTAGAGAAGGAATGAGCTTTGGTTAAGTAAAATGAATTCAATGGTGATGAGGTATTGCCCACTATAGAGACCTTACACGTTTTATCTTGCTTGAATAAACCTTGTGATGATGCAATTGTTGATGAGCATGTTTCTCTTAGTGTGGTTAAAGATGGCGTGCTTCTTATTTCTAACACTAACGTGCAGTAGAGAAGGGAGCGGGCTAAGGAATTAAAAACTCCTAAACCCCTTCAAACTCCCAAACTCAATAAGAATGTATCTACTGTTGTCAAGGATGGATGTGTTTGGTACGTATCTCCCAAGGTAAAGGGTAAACCAAAGGTAATGTGGAGACCCATCTATCGGGATGTGGTCAATGGTGGTGTCAATTATGGTGATTCCAGTGACCCATCAACCCATTTTCTTAGTTTTAAAAAATGTATGAACTAATAAGTCGTGAGGACGGCACTAAAGAAACGGTGCTATTATTTTGTGTTATTATTTTTTGAAAATTTCTTGTGAATCTTTGGGAATGTATTTGATTTTTAGTGGAATTTTTAGAAATTATTAGTCAGTAGATTTTGGCTGGAACAGTGCTACTCTCGATAAATGTGTTTTTGGATGCAGGGATTTTCAAACAAAAGTCGGAAGGAGAAGAGCCTTGCAGCCTCGTACCAGAGCATTCTAGCACAAGCATGCCAGCAACACGATCGGGCCAGATCATGTCAGCACGAGGCAATAGTCTCCATACAAGGTAGGTGGCATGAAGTAAAAGGCCCAACACGAGGCAACAGGCTCACCACGAGCCTTGCTTAGGAAATATCATCCATGCTACCCCAGTCACCTAATAAAAACTTCCCTATCCCTCTATATAAGGCCTCGTGCTTTGCCCTTTGTTTTTCATCTTCTTCTTCCTCTTGCCCAGAAAATACACGAACCCCTTCTTTCAAACATGATTTTTCACCATAACTCACTCAATTCTTGGCTAAATAACCTCAAATTTGTCCCAAAATATTCCTTTCCCAATTTCCCACAAAGCCCACAAAAAATCGCATCCAATAACTTCAAATTCTCTGCTAGATTTGCGCAAATTTAGTTTGGTCATATCTTTGAGTTTTCTCACAAATTCAAAGATTTGGTCCATTCCAAGCAAGGAGGATCAAAGGAATCACTATTTGGAGGAGCCCCACACACCTCGTGAACACAAATTCATCAAAATTCATCCTCTATTTTTGTTAGAGGTAATCCGCCGAAACCGTTAAGAGATTTTGGGATTTTTAGAATTGTGGATATTTGCATGTTTAGGAACTTTTAAAAAGGGGCATTGTTGTGCTTATTGAATTCTCGTGGGAACATTTTGAGTTTGGGGTGGTAGCTGAGACTTTTTGGATTTTTTGTACCGTTGTTTGTGCTGTGAGTTGCTCTATATTGTTCATCATACCTCATAGACAAATAGGGGAGTCGACACATGTGGAGATGGATCAAGCATTTGGATAGAAGTATTACATTGAAGTCAATGGATACTATGAGGATGCTTCGAGCTTTGATTTTCACACTTTCTAGCCCTCCATCATCATTGTCAGTGGAGGAAGGAGAGCAAGAATAGTGATATTTTTTTTCCGGCGTTGAGATATGTGGCTAGGATGCTGAGCTTAGTGGTTGGTTGTCATGGAGAGGCCTCTACGGCTACCGAGAAGGACTGTAAAGTCCTATGGTTGATTTGCACTGGAAGGACTTTCCTGATTTGGTGGATGACTTCATCGGCCATTGTATCACCCTTTCCAGGAGCCGGATACCCAAAATAGATATTGGGGGTATGATATTGCTCCTGGTTTCTTATTTTCTCCTTACAGTGAGCGATAAGATGAGAGGGAACCCAAAAATTCCTTATTACCTCACTCTTGCAGCTATTTAATAGGCGTAGCTGATACATTTAAAGGCTGGATTTGTCTACTGGCACTATAAAAAAAGCCAACCTCATGAGGATGCCTCCGAACGGAAGAACAAAGCTGGAAAAAACATTCAGGGTGTAGGATCTCATAAAACAACCTGACCAGGGGATTCAATTAGTAGTGGGAGATCCATATGCAGATGAGAAGGATGTGCAGGATGATGATGGCGAGCAAGGCGATCATGCTCAGTAGGCCCCGATGGATGAGGACCAGATTCCCAAAAAGCTTCCATAGTCCTTCCTCACTGACCACCAGCTTCTTCAGCCACCATTATCGTTCTCTCAGTTTATGCCACCCCAGTGTTTGATCAGTCGTTGGTACCAATACCCCTAGTTGAGAAACCTTTTTTAGCACCCTTGTCTTATCAGGGGCCGATAGATATTCAGGAGGAACCCTATCAGTCCACTTTTCATATTTCTCATAGGCGTAGCTACCCCCCATATGATGATTACTTTGAAGAGTCTAGTAGGAATAGCAGCAGATGGCCACTCGAGCCACACCAGCATAGAATCTCTATCTATCCTAGCACGAGGCTGAACCTCAGCAACAACTACAATTCAGCCCTTTTCTGGAACACATTTCACAGGGCCAGTCGGCTTCATCTTATCATATGTGAACCCAACCGTAGAGACAATAACCAAAGTGAATGCAATCTTGGGGTGATTTTATCTTTGGGGTTAGGGGATGTGCATCAGCTTGGTGCTCAGCTCAATTATCATCAGCGGGAGACTGCCGATAGGTTTGACAGGGTAGATGATCAGCTTCACTATTTGAAGACAACCATAGGCTTACTACACAACGATGTGAGGGAGATTACAAACAGATTAAAGACATCGAAAATCAGAGATGGACACAACCAACATAAGCCGCACAAGCAAGGGTGTGGAGCCAGAGGTCACGGATGACGTTGAGGAGTTTTCATTGTTTCTGACTTTTCCTTTCACCTTGATCATATGCATTAAGGAAAATGCATGAAATAAGTGTAGGGGAGGGGTTGAAACACATTTACAGATGGTAGCATATCTTTTTATTCCTGTTTATCTATTTTTGCTTTGATTTGAATTTTCTGTGAGATGACTATGTTCCATTTTCTTGGTTTTCCCCCACTTTTTTTCCTCAAAACTTTGGTTGTTTGTTTGGTGTGATGGCACCATTTGTAGCTTTGTTGGGGGGATGTTTATGAACATTGTGGTGGTTTCAATTTTTGTTTTGATTAACTTCATGTAGTATGAAGCTCATCTTTGGGGCATTTTGTGTTACACAAAAAAAATGAAAATTTTGAAAAAAAGGAAAAATATATATACCCGACTAAGTAAAAAATCCAAAAGGGAGACTTAAGAAAAATTGGGAAAGCCAGCCTATTAAAAAACCCAGGAAAAAGAGAGGTCGTGGTGTGGAAAAAGTTGATAGGTGAGCTCAACATATGTGTGAAAGATAGGATGAAAACCCAAAAGGCTCCTAGGAAAAATGAGAGAAATTGAGAGAAAATGGAAAACTCATCCTTGCATGTTAATTTCCTCTTGATCTTTGCTCATTTTTGTTTACTCAAGGAAGAGTAAAAGTTTAAGTGTGGGGAACACTACAACATATACCCCCCTTTAGCACTGGTTTTTTGGCACCGATTTTTCCCCATCTTAATTAGCATCGGTTTTTTCAAATGTAGCACCGGGTTTTAAAAAACCGGTGCTATTTGTGGAAAACTAGTGCTACAATTGTAAAACCAGTGTTCAAATGTCACCGGGTTTTTTAGAAAACGGTGTTATGAAAAACCGGTGCACCAAAATTAGATTTTTTTTGAAGTGGCACAAGTTTATTGGGCACCGGTGCCAGAGAAGAATTAGCACTGGTGTTTTGACACTATTCACAAAAATATTTGCTAAATGTTACATTAAATGCTGCAAACTACAACACGAAAATAAAATCTGATTTTTGATCTCTCTTCTCTTTTCATTGATGGAGGGTTTTTGTGGAAGGTGAGTTTCATCCCAAGCCATAAAGACCCATGAATGTAAGTTTTCCTTTACTTTTGTTAGTTTCATTAAAATTATAGTGGTTCCATTAATGCATGCATGGGGAGAGTTTAGTTCTATTTATTAATGATTTCTTTGCTTGAATAGAGTTTTTATCATGTTGTGGGTGTGTGAACATGGTTGTATTTATATTGGTAGATGGTATACACACACACACACACACATCTCCTAAGAACATAGTTGTCTTTGTAGCTAGTCATAGCAAATTGATTGTGTTTATTTTATAATGTGTGAATATTGAATTGTGGATTTTTTTATATCATCACATCTAGATACAATGGATCGAGAATCGATTCTTTCATGGAGAACGAAAATGCTTAATTGTCCAAGTGCAACTAGATGGAGTGGTGAATATATTAGTTTTGTAGATTCGTTTCTGATTATGCCTATGGTAGGGAGGAGAGGATACTTTGTCCATGCAAGCGATGCTTGTGTCGGGAAAGGTTGGATGAATGTGGGGTTGTTAGATTTCACTTGTTGAAGAACGGATTTGATAGAGGTTACATTGTTTAGACATTTCATGGGGAGGTAGAGCAACAACGTAAGGTTGAAGGGTTTGATGACAAGGATGGAAACAATTGTATCATTGATGCTATGTTTGATGACATTGTAAGAGATTTTAAGGGGAAACCTGAAATATTGAGTGCTTTCCTAGAGGAAAAAGAAACATAAAATTGGGCGCTGGCCACAGCTGCGCTCAGCTGCTCTAGTAGTTGCATTTGAAAAAAAGTAAAAATAGAAATAGGCGTTGCTTGCAGCTGCGCGCAGCCACTCTATTAGTTCAATTTGACGAAAAGAAAAATTGAACTAGGTGCTGGTCGCAGCTGCACGAAGCTGCTCTATTAGTTCAATTTGGCAAGTACCATTCTGGAATTGGGCAATGACTGTAGTTGCGCGCAGCTGCTCTATCAGTTCAAATTGTGAAAAAAACACTATCATTAGGCTCTAACCGCAACTGTGCGCAATCACTTTAGTATTTCACTACAAACAATAAAACAACCCAACAACATATAGATGACCATATCCAGAAACTTGAAAAAACATTTCCCCAGCTAGTAAGATCACAATGCATAGCCACAACATTTAGCATCATCTGAAACATTTGCACGCTTTACAAAATCAAAAACCATTGGAAAACCACATCCATCATAAGCAAAACAGAAGCATCCTACTTAATTAATCATCCAAAACAAGCAACCGTAACCAACATCCAAAAATAACATTCAAAGTGAATTAAGCTAACATTCGAAATACGCATCACAAAAAAAACATTGGAAGACAACCTGCGTCCACGTGTACCTAAGCGGTTCTGTCCTCTTCTGATGATTTCTTCTCAACCGGGCTCGATGATGTATTGAAGGTAGGTAGTGCCCCCAAATCCTTCAACTTCTTCCCTGCCATCACTATCAAGTACTTCCCAGCCTCCTCGGTCCAGCAAATGGGGTGATCCATCTTGGACTACAAGGCGTTCATCCGCGACTCAAACTTTTCCATGAAGATTTGACTAGTTTCTAGGCCGGATGACACCGTTGCAGTTGCTCTTTGTCTTTTTTCGAAGACAGTGGGATTGATTGGACCTATAAAATTGTGGGGACTGTCCGTACCTCTCTGCTCGTAACCAGCTTCGGAGCATAATGTCGTGATGAGGGAAGAGAAACCGATGATGTTGTGGTGATGAAGACTTTCTCGAATTCTCGCAATAATGGTACTCCCAATGTTGATGCTCAAATTCTTCTTGATTTTATAGAGCACCAAGTGACCTGAACAATGCACTTCGTTGTTGATTCTGATCATCTTCAGTCATGCTGCGATGAAATGGTTCCATACATTCATCTCGTTCGATAAGTACTTCTTTTCGATGTTGGACCATTCCGCAGAGAGATTCTTTAACACATTATCACCATCCTCACAGACTACCTTCATAATTTTAGCCGAGGACGCTTCCTCAACTGCCTTATCCGTAGCTACGTACTCAGCTGCTGACTTCGGCAAGATTATGTAGAAGCGATTGATAACATCGGCTGATATGAGAACTCTCTTAGAACGACAACAAATCTCCTCCGAATTTGTGTACTTTAGCAGTGACATCACCTCATATGTCAGCATTATGTTAGCACGAGTCGGGGAGGTGCAGTAGTGCTCTCATCTATGATGGTGAATGTACTCCCTGTACGGCTATTCAGCCCTTAACATTCTCTCTTGAACAAGTCCGCGAGCAAGGAAACTACTGTACATATTTTTTTAGCTCCGCACAGTTGAATTTTGGTTCCGACAGTGAAGGCTCATAATCGTCATCTCTAGCCCGCTTAGTTGCTTGTGGACATGGCCGCCTCTAGCCTTTTTTTGGGCATTGTTGGTGCCTTCCTTTCTCGGGCTTCCCTTACCTGATTTCTCGGGGCCATATCTGGAGAGAAAAAAGATTTACATAGGTGGTAAAGCTTTATAGCTAAGAAACGGCCTCACAAAATACATAGCAAGAAAAATAGAAACAAATAAAACAATACAGGAAGTAATTACATACCATATAATCAACTAACCAAATACAGTAATTATGATAGTAAGGAACAAATAATTAACTAGCGGTTCAATGGTGCGAACTCATTGTTGTATTACAACTTTACAACAACTAATCATTCTACATTTGGCTGTAACAATGTTCTGAAACAATTGACAAGCAACTAGCTCGGTATGCACAAATTTTAGCCTTATAAAACTTTTAACTATAGCCCTAATTCCAATAACAATATCACTTGCTGGTAAATAGCTCAAATCAAAGTCCAAAGAGTTAGTACACATTGTGGCATATTTAATTTAAACAAGGATAATGCAAATTAATGTAGTCCCGGTACGCCATAAATTTCAAGATTTTATCTGAAACAAATTATGCAACTAACTAATATCAAATAGAAATAATAATGTAAACTAACAATTGTAAAATATGGAATATATATGAAGAATGAAATATGGTCGGAATAACACACATCAAGTCAAACTTTATTAATTTTAATACAAAATATTTAAAAAAAACCTTTTAATAATATAGAAATTGTAAGAATGTTGTGAACTTTTGCATGCGAGTGTGTGCGACATGGGAGTAGTGTCATTGGAGAAAAATAATGCTAAAAAGCTGCGTGGTATTTTTGCAGACATGGGAGTAGTGATCTTTGTGAGTGATTATTTTGAAACAATTGCCTACGGAATTGAAGATTTAGCTTAGATTATCACAATCGATTATGTTGCCAATTCCTCTATAATTTTTCTTGGGAAGATCCACTTCTAATAAGGTCTCCCATATAATAGTAATTTCACCAGAATTCACAACTATGTTCATGCATCAACAGAGAACAATTCCCGACTAACATGTACTCTTATTCAAGTTCTCTTTGTTTCACACCCTTAACAAGTATGAAATTCTCATATTTAGTAACTTGGAATAAATGATCTCAAGTGCAACCAGCAAGAAACAAGTTTATCGAACAAATATGAGAATCTGCCTAGTAACTATCGTGATCTCGATAGCAGAGTGAGTACAGTTCTCGCTACACATTTTCCTCACTTGTATATCGCAAGAAAAATGAGACAACCACAAGTTTGATAACAACACGTAGCACAAAGGTGACAAAGAAAATTTATGGTATATGTAGAAAGTAAAACACTCACTTAGGAGTGAAAAACTTGTGCCTTTTGAGTAGAGTTCGAAATATTTGTGTTAGCATCTAGGATTACACAACCGGAATCCGCAAAACACTGTAAAATCTACATAACTCTTAGTAAGGAACCAATGTGTGACCCCAAATAGTAAAGCTTATACTATATGAAATAATAAAATCAAGAAGCATCTCAGGTTAAAAATATTCAAATCCTATAGGCAACCAAGAGAATTTGAAGAAGTGAAAATACCATTCACTGAAAAGCTAAAACTTTCTACAAGGCACAAACGTATAAAAACAGTACATCAACCTGCACTGTTTTTCAAACATAGAATGAACCCCGAATTCAAGGTCAATATATAAGTCCCCATATTTTATGTTATTCAATCGATAAATATATTTTACTAATCATTGACTATATAGGCTAAAAGTGATGCAATAAAGGTAAGCACCGCAAGTAAGGAATACATCCATCATACAAGTAGTGGAGGGAATCGCAAAATTGCAAGTGAACCGGAGAAGAGGAAAAGGGAGGATAAAATTGATGAACTCAAGAGTCAAGGTCGAAGTGTAGAAGAAACAGAGGCGGAAGTTGAAAGCATGAAATTCAGACCGGACCGATCAGAGGTGTTCTTGGAAGCAAATTGATAAGAAATTATCTACCTACACCAATGATTCTGTTAAAGGAACAACTCCAAATTTAGCAAATAAGCAATTTCCTAATTATATTCTTATATCAAATGCATACTACTGACTCACATTTGTTTTGATTAATCAAAAAAATTTGGACAAGAAGTAGAAGGGAGATTTGGTGATAGTAGGAAAAGAAGATATCCTCGTTTAAGAAAACAACAAAAAAGATCATGGGGGTCGTTGGAGAGGTTGCCCTACAATGGCGAAGATGAAGGATGCCCTTCCACACATTGATGTCAGCTATTACACATCTAATTGCTGTGGGAGCACAAACATGATAACATTTGAAGAAACATCAAATGAGAAACATGTATCAACAGAGGTGATCGACCTCAATGAAAAGTTGGTTGCCTTCTTCGAGGCACAAACATAGTGACTGGTAGGACAATTGGGTAAACTACCCCCTCCCCCACACTTGGATGCCCTTAATTCCTTGCTAAATAGCCAACCTAAAAAATAAAGACAGCCGGGTATTCATTCCTCCGGCATCCGGATCAAGTGATTCGATATATTGGATTGATATAATCCATCCAATAAATTTTTTTTATTAGGTATTGGATACCTAATCCATTTCAAACTTTGTTTAAAGGTTTATAATTAATGACCAATCTCGGAGTCCCAAGCTCCTGCTCCCTATGTTTATTAACATATAATGCAGTGCTGCTCCAAGGGGGACTCGAAGAACTTATATATTTTTTTTCTTCTGTTAGAGTAGAAATTTCCTTTTTACAAATTTCTAAATATTCCTTATTCATTTGACAAGGTCTAGCCTTAGTAGGAATATTTCGTTCATGAAAATATTATTCATAAGGAAGAGAAACAATATGTTTCTTTCTATCCCAAAAGCATTTGGTAAATCATTGAAAATAGATATTGAAAAATCATGTTCAATACTTTTGATCTTATCCTGTAATTTAGGATTTTCTAACTGATCAATAATATTAAAAGTCATCAGTTCTTGTTGCAAATAACACAATTTTTTTTTATTTTGCAAAAGAGAAAGTATATTATTATTCTTATAATCTGGAATTCAGTATTTCTATACTTGCATTTTAATTATCCCATTGATGTTTATGACCACGTTCCTCTACTCCATTGCCTAGTAAATTGCATTTGATCATATTTAATGGCCTTTTGCTACAACATTGTTGTTTATGTCCGATGAATTTTTAGTGTTGGGAATTTGTGTAGTATAATCAGTGCACCAGTTTATTACATTGCACTAAAAACCGGGAATTTGAGGAATGTTTTTTGTTGTAGCTAGATGTGGTCATATAATCGTTCTTTGACTATTCTACTGTTTGTAATGAAGCATTAGAGCCACTGCACGCAGCTGTGGTCAGTGCCCAATTCAAGTGTTTTGTTTCCCAAATCGAACTACTAAAGCAGTTGCGGTCAGCGTCCAATTCTACTTTTGTTTTTCCTAAATCAAACCAATAGAGGAACTGTTGTCAGCGCCCAATTCCAATTCTGTCTTTGCCAATGGAACTAAAAGAGCAGCTGCGCGCAGCTGCGGTTAGCGCCCAATTGCAATTCCAAATCAAAAACCGGTGACAATTTCAACACTGAATTCTAAAAACCAGTGAAAACAAAAAATCGGTTCTAGATTTCTAGCGCAGTCTTTTAAAACACCGGTGCTAGATTTTTAACCGGTGCGAATATTGCAACGGTGTTAGAAAATCAGTGATAACCAAAAAATCGGTGCTAAATTTAGCACTGGTTTTTCTGAATGGTGCTAACAAGAAAACCGGTGCCAATTTAGCACTGGTTCCGGTTCTAACCCTAGCACCAGTTTATTTATTGGTGATAACATGGAAACCGGTGCCAATTTAGCATCGATTTTATAAAACCGGTTCTAACCAAAAATCGATGCTAAATCTAGCACTGATTTTACACCGGTGCTAAATCTAGCACGTTTCACCAACTGCATAGGCACCGGTTTTTTGGACCCCTAAAAACCGGCTCTAGAATTCCAAAAAACCGGTGTAAGAGTGTCTGACCTGTGATAATGGAAATTGATCCGCACCTATATGCATACTTTTGTTGGTTGATTGCAAGTTTTAGTTTTTTACATTACAAAGGGTTTAGATGGCCGTTATTGGTTTTCTTATCTAAATATTGAGTTTTGTAGACTTAATTGGATCTAATGGACACTGTGTCCTCATGAGCACCTAGATCTTCTTTTGTGAGCTTATTAGTAAGTTGCTCGTGAGCACTTTGGCGCAGTTTTGTAGAAGGCCATCTGTAAGGGTGGTAGTAGATAGTAGAGGGCCATTCCCAATGGCAGTAGACAAAAAAATGCCATGAGTCAAAATGTGGTAGAAGATGGAATCAAGCCAGAAAAGGTAGCCAAAGTCTAACTCTTCAAGAACTGGCGCGGCCGCGCCAAAAAACACAAGTCGTGCCAACCAATCAGTTTGTTCTAGAGACCTTCAGCACGGTCTGTGCCAGCTAGCATGGCCGTGCATCAGACCCTCAGCACGGGCCAGTTGGTTCAACGTGGCCCATGCCAACATGAAGCTCTGTGTGGCTAAGTACGGACACAGGTCGTGCCCTTTAACAAATCCTGTGTCATTTCAATCCAGACATCCAAAGACCAGCCTACGGGGTGTGATGATTTACACGACCACACCATTGTTTTTCTCAAAAATTAACTCCCAGCCTACAACCCCAAGGATCAACACTTCCAGTGTCGTTCAGAAGAGAAATCCATGCAACCGGCTCGCGGCCTATGAAGAATTAAGCTGATTGTGTCATTCAATTGACCGAGATCAACAACCGGCCAGCGGCCTATGCTAGACAACAAGAGTCGTGCCAAGCCATTCCATCTCGGCCACGTCACACAATATGGGTTGTGCCAAACCCACCCAACACGAGTCGTTCCCTTTAACACGGGCCATGCCAGACCCAGCCAGCATGGTGCCGATGGGTTCTAGGGTTTTAGTCACTTTTTGGGCCTTTTTCAAAGCCTAATTCCCTACTACTATATATAGAAGCCTATGTCTACTAGGGTTTGTTTTAGTTTTCTTCTAATTCTAAGAGTAGGGTAGAGAGAGAAAGGAGAATACTCTTCTCTCTACGTTTTCATTTTCTTTTCTTCTTGTTTTTGTCCAAGGGCATTGAATCCAATGAAATACTTGGGTTCAATGCTTTGGGAGTAGTTAATTTTCTTGGTATTTTTATTTGTATTCTTGACTTGGTGTTTATTTTGGGAGATTCTATAGATCTACCTATATTTATGTGCTTATGAATATTATGTTGGCTTGTTCTTTACATTTTGTTAATTGCATGATTGTTACACCATGTAGCATACAACTTAGTCAATTTTCATGTTGGCGCATTTATTAATATCTACCGGGGAGTGAAACCTATGTGGGTGACGATAGTCCGGGACCGTATGAGTGATTTGGTCCAAAGGTTTGCGAATAGAGATAGCGTAGTAGCAAACTTGGGTTAGCGCGCTTCACAACCTTGGTGTAAGCGATAATGTGCCTATCCCTTTACCTCTGCAGGCTTAGGGAGAAGCATTTGTATTGGCGTGCCTGAGACGTTATAGTCTAGGGGAGATATACACAGCAGGCAGGCCCATTGTTGCATTCCCCTAATTACGGAAACAGTGCCAATGGAATATTACAAGAGCACCCTACATGACAGGTATGAGGAGGTGTTGACCATCGATCTCACTAGTTACATAAGCATTAGGATAGGTTTATATGTCTTGAATGAGATTGAATCTAGGATCAAAACATACCACCAATCATGTCACATAAATATTCCCTAAGTTCTAGCAATTTATAGTTTTACTCTTGTGTTCTTTCATGGTTGTAGTTGGTAGACAAATCCCCCCCAAACCTATTTTTCAACATTAGCTATTCCTGATAAGTGATCAGATTGATGACCTAATCGCGACTTTGAATAATTAACCTTTTAATTTCCTAACATCTCCGTGGACAACCCCGATCTTGTCGCTATCTACCCTATAGGTAGTTTACTAGTAGGAACGAGAGAAACTTTACGAATTTCTATCTTTGATTCCAAGCCCTCTCCTCGTGTTAGTAGACTCTCTCCCGTAAAAGGTTGTTTGTTTATTAGCGACCCCGAGGGGATGCAGATAACCTAGGCAAATATAAGTCAACTATGAAGCACTAGCAATAAAACCGTTGCCTAATTTTACAATACCACTACAAAGTACCTAACAAAGCAGCCTGACGCGACTGCTTTAATGATCTTTTTAAAAATATTTTAATAGACTAGGAGGAAGTATCAATTTTTTTCTATGTATGAAGCACCGACAAAGTAACCGGTGCACCTTTTTAATAGACTGCTTTAATGCTTTTTAAAAAATATTGGAAGAGACCAGAGAGCAAGTCTCAATATTTTTCTATGTATGAATAACTGGTAAAGTAGCCGATGCATTTATTGAAAATACCGGCGCCTTTGTTTACTTTAGGCAGCCTGACACAGCTGTTTTAATTCTTTTTAAAATTATTTGAAGGGACTAGAGACCTAGTCTCAATATTTTTTCCTATGTATAAAGTACCAGTACAACAACTGGTGCCTATATCATTTATACATGTTCTCTCTTATATTCAGGCAGCCGAACGCAGCTGCTATACTTCATTTTAAAAAAATTGACGGGACTAGAGATAAAATCTAGTTAGCACCGGTATGTATATCGGTTCCAATACTTGTTATACATGTGCTTTGACAAGGAACATAACATATCTCTGTTTTAAGCACCTGTATGTAAGAAAGATTCCGGTTCTAAGAGAAACTTCAACATTAATTTTATCATAAAGAAATACAAAAAATAGACGTTTTAAACCTAAACCAACCACTTATAATTAAATTGGGGTATGCAAAAGGTTACAAGAGGGTACAAAATGGAACGATACACGAAACATAATTCCCTGTTTTTTCCTTTTCTGGACTACATCACCACTCATAATATGACCATTCTCATCCACCCACAAACCATCCCCATGTGATCTTCTACATACGGGTGGTCCACGAACATCCTCCAAACTCGGGAATTCCGTGGGGAACTCGCCAGTTTTAGATTTAACAGGCCGATCAATTTCATCTTAAAGTAGAACTTCTTCCCATGGAGTACAACATTCCACTTCTCATTGTTTGGGTCTTGACTATTAAATATCTGCCAAGCTTGGGCGGCCAAGATGAACTTGTCATTTTCGTAACCGACTCGATTCAAGTCCGCCAGTGTAAAACCCTTAGGCTTCTCAAAACAGGCCCCTATACCATTTTCAACCCATCTACACTTAAAGACAACAACTTTGAACTCATCATAATCTAACTCCCAAATCTCCTGATCACCCCCATAAAAGGCCATAACTGCGAGGATAGTTTTTTTTGTCTTTCTTGCTTGACTGCCACATGGATTCAGATTCCACATAAACCTCGCTGATCTGAGTTGTGCTCTTACTGTCTTCGACTATTGTTGAAAAACTGAATCCATTCATGTCATAGGCTTGGTATCTTTTCATGGTGCATCCGGGTGTCCTTAGAAACGTCTGAAGCTTAGCAGCCATTCCGTCCACATTGCAATAATTATAAAACCAGTTGACAAACTTTGAAGAATGCTCCAGTTATATCTGATTCGACGGCCTTTGGGATAGAGTTCCTCTAACAATGACATGTGCTCCTCAACATATATTACAGTCTCACTACATTTTCCAAAAACATAAAGGTGAACTTTCATCAACTCAGCATTGTAGGGTGTGTAAAGTGTACCTCTGGACCGTGGAATTCCATTATTCCTACCACTTTGCACATGCTGCAGAACTCAAGTGCTATATTCCCAATTAAATTTGAAGTGCAATACTTAATGATCTCCTCCATGACATATCTTTGCAAAATGCTGGCATTGGGCTGGCTTCGATTGTGTACGTAACCCTTAAAGATCCCCATGTGGTGCTCGAATGGGTACATCCAATGCAACCCCACCGGACCGCATATTCTAATTTTCCTTAACCACATGGATGATGAGGTGGACCATAATGTCAAAGAATGCTGGGAGAAAGTACTTATCAAATAAAAACAACACTACAATCCCCTCACATTCCAACTCATTAAGTTGTTTCCTGTTAATATTCTTATCACAAATGGAGTTGAAGACGAAAAAAATGCGCATGATGAAAAATCTCACCTCCTCCTCCATGACACCGCAGATAGCAACGAGAAATATTTGTTGCACTGAGATGTGACAATCATGTTATTTCAAAGCATTAAGACACAATTAATCGTTCACAAACTGACTAACATCGATACCGTAGCCAGACGGTACCTTGATGCCCTGAATACACTCACAAACCGACTTTCTCTCATTGATTGAAAGACTGTAAGGGGAGGGTGGTAAGTACATCCGCTTCCCTTTCACTTCCAAAGCTAAATCAACTCTTATACCGAGTTCAACCAAGTCCTTCCGTGCATTCAATCTATCATTCAACTTGCCCATAATGTTAAGTAAAGTGCTAATTAAATTCTCGCACACATTCTTCTCTATATGCATCACATCTAGACAGGGGCGAACCTCCAAATTCTTCTTGTATGGAAAATTAAAGAAAATCGATCTTTTCTTCCAAGGTCCATCATTAGGGGCAAGCACCTTAGATATCTTTTTTTCCAAGTACAACAATTAATTTCTTCACCTCATTGTGGATGAAAAAACCCACTCAATATTTTTGGCGCCTTCCTCCTCTCCCTCCTGCCAACGAAATGAATTGTATCATCTCATAAATTGTGCTTTGCCGGGAGGTATTTCCGATAACCAAGATACACGATCTTCCTACCATTCTTCAACTGCTGGAAATCAGTACATTCCTTACACACTAGACATGCCTTATGACCCTTAACCACATAACCTGAAATATTACCAAAAGGTGGAACATTATTTATCGTGTAGAAAAGCATGACCTTCAAATTGAACTTGGTCCCACGACACCCGGCAAACACATCAATACCGCCAGACTAAAAAACTTTCAAATCTTCAATTAGAGGGTTATATAGGTATCAATGTAAAATCTGGGTTGTCTCGGACCAGAAATCATAAAATACATCAAAACATATTTCCTCTTCATGCAAAGATAAGGAGGTAGATTGTAAATGGAATCATAACCAGCTATGAACTATGTTTTGAAGACATGTTACCAAAGAGATTCATACCATCATTACACAAAGTCATCCTCAAATTCCTGGATTCAGCTGCAAACTCAGGATACATCTTGTCAAAATCCTTCCACTGATCTACATCTGCCGGATGACTGATTATATCATTATGAAGACAACCTCTATCCCTATAATATGTCATGTTCCTCACATCCTCAGTGCTCTTAAACAACCTCTTTAGCCTCATGACAATTGGACGGTACCACACGCATTATGCGGGGACACGTTTCCTTACCTTCACAACAATCTCTTCATCTACAACCTTATTTCTCCTTTTCTTATAACGAGAAACATGGCATACGGGGCAGACCACCTCTTTTTCCAAATGACCCATATACAAAACACAATCATTGGGGCAGGAATGTATTTTTTTATACTCCATTCTCACTGGACACAAAATTTTCTTCGCACCATATAAGTTGTTCGATAAACCATTTCAAGAGGGAAGCTTATTATTCAAAAACTTGGGAAACTTATCTATGCTGGTATTGCTCCACGAACCAACACCTTTCATGTTAAACAACTCCTTCAAACATGACATTACAATGTCATTCTTCTTGCAAACGGGAAACAACAGTGTATCTTCCTCATCTAGAAATTTTGACAGAACATCTGCCTCCCCCTGAATTCATCCACGACCTCCTCACGCATGTCATTAATTTAAATTGACATCCCCAAAATATTCTCCCTTGCCACCTACAACCACCCCTGACGGCTGTTTCTCACCATGAAAGGTCCAAACCAAATAATTCTTTGCAAACCCTCGTACAAATGGAGTTGCAACAAGTCCTGGCCTTCTGTATGCTTACAATTCTTACAATCACGACAAGGACATAAGATGCATTTTTCACAACTAAATGCATGCTCCATAAACTCTCAAAAGCAATAAATTCATCACTCGTAAAACTAACATTGGCACAGTACATCTCTATAATTTAATCAATGTGCAACAATTCAACTTCCACAGAAATATACATATCTATCCAAAAATAATTTTATTCATAAAACATCAAGTTACAATCAACAACATGCAACATCATATTACTACATTAGAACCACACCTTATCAAACTACATGCATGAAAAAGCCATTTAATGAATAGTGTGAAACAACATTACAATGAACAAATGATCAAACATGCAAAAACTATATGACAACTTATCATTCCACAGATATACCACCATAAATGGTAAATTAAAACAAAAATATAAAGTACTTTCAAGGGATTTCATTGATGAGCATTCAGTGCCTTCCTCCTCTACAGAATGCCATTAATGAACCCTAAAACCACATTCTTACACTTTTTACCCGCTAGAAATAGGTGATCGGTGAGAATTTAATGCACCAATAGCACTGGTATAAACCACTAATACCAGTGCTATGCTTGCCATATACAAACTAGCACTGGAAATGTTACCTGTTTTAGACCTAAAATTACAATCTGGTGCTAAGTATTTACGATTTCCTGCGTGTTTTTGGCAACAACACCGGTACCTCAAAAATAACCGGTCATGGAATTATTTTTTACTTGCATTATTAACGGTCTATCACCGGCATTAAGCACCGGTATGACACATATCGATGTTGAATATTATCATGTATCAACCTTCTTGTCATACATGCATAGGTAATTTGCACCAGTAAATATCCAATTGGTGCAGATGTTTACATAAGTACCGGTACAAGCCGTTTCTAGGCATAAAATTCCAAATCGGTGCTGGTAAATACCATTTCCCGTGTGTTTTTCGCATCAACACCGGTACCAAATACTTTACAGGTGCCGGAGTTAGCTTTTTCCCGCGTAATTTTTGTTCAAGCACCGGCATTCACTTACCAATGCTCAAAATTTTCATTTCCCTTCCTTCTTCTCACTTAGGCACCTCATTTTTTCGTGATCTTACTGGCGCGATTGTGATAACTAGCACCAGTATTCTTGCACCGGTACACTTCTACCGGTGCATATGTACTTGTTTTCCAGTAGTCCCTATATAAACTGGAAACCCTCCCTTTAAACTTCTCATGAGGGCCAAAGACTAAAACTAAAACTAAAACTTTTCTTTTTCTTAGAATTGATTTTGGCTGAAAGACCCATTTGCACTACTTACATCAGTTGCACAATGCGTTATTGGATTTCATGACCGCGATGGAGGAGGATGATCTTTTCTCGAATTGGGTGCAATTATATCAGACCAAGTCTTCCACCTAGATGAGTTGTTGGACTTTTGGACTAATAGGGATGCATGAAATATTTGGCCATCTAGTAGTTATTGATTTGTTTGTGTAATGTATTGTACCTAGCTATCATATTAATGCAAATTATAGTAATGAGTAACAGAACTTATGGACGAAGTACCCTGTTTTAACGATCCTGGACTTCCGCCGCGATGGCGGCTCATCAACTTCTAGATAAACCAAAATCCTTTGCCCAAATTCTTCTGTCACGAAGCCCACCCATCTCAGTTTCCCTACCGCCAGTCCCAAATCTCAGTCCGGTTACTCAATTCAAGGGAGAGCTATCTTGCCTCTACTCAACGGAAGAAATTCAGATCCCCTCCAATCAATATAGCAACGCTCTAATCGGTAACTACCCCAAAGGTAGACCACCAATAGAGAGGATTGAAGCAGATTTCAAAACAATCGGTTTCACAGGCAAATACCAGATCGGCGCCATTGATTTCAAGAACATTCTCATCCGTTTTCAAAATAAGGA